>CAXAMN010027861.1:390122-412996 GCA_963970005.1 Durusdinium trenchii
GGGGGGGGGGGGGTGGGGGGGAACCTGCCTCATTGGGGGTTTAGCAGTGCACCGTTTTAAAGCCCGGCGGCTGTCGAGGGACTCCCGTGTTTGGGCCCGGCGGCCGATGTATCAGTTGATTCAATGGGTGTGTCAATGACTTCCAGTGGAAATCCGGTGAGAGGTGGCATGTTGGGTTGGTTGCTTACCGACGTGAAAAACCGCGCCCCTGTGACGGGGATCACACTCAGCACCCGAGTGGGACGGCTGAGCGAAACACACTCTGACACTTGTATTCAGTGACTCAGTTACCACGTTGGGAAGGAAGGTGATGGAACAGCAAGGTGGAAAGGTCAGCTGAAACAGTATTGTTGAACAATGTTGGCACTCGCAAGCGGCGGAAAGCGAACCGGCTGCACGGCTGCTGGGGACGAATGTTTATGGGGTGGAAATCGTGAAGAACCATGAATCAAGAAGTGGAAAAGTGGAGTAACAGCTTGTGAAAGAACGAGCAGGTACACGGAAGTGATCAGCTTCCGCTTCCTAGGATCTTGCAAAGAGCTTCGTTGGGCAGAGCCTTGCAAGTCCTCTCTGCCCCCCTGCCTGTAGAAGGTGGTTGAAAAACTGTGGAAGGAGTAGCGGTGGAAAACCCTTTGTCCAGGGGTGGACACACACACACACACATCTCTGCCATGCTGCATCCAGCAGGCCTCGACTCCTTTGAGTGGCTCCTCAATGCGATGCCGAACGGCGGAATGGCGTGAGAGCACCTGACTCTACAGGTCTCCTCATTCGGGTTGGAAAGGGCCTTAACAGGCCTTCGAGGGTTGGAAAGACCCTGGCAGTGAGGGTGCTGGTACTGAGTGACTCTACTGTTGTGGACCCCTAAATGATAACACAAACTCACTTCCATTGCATTATACATGCTTATTTATGTCTATGATTACATGTGCCGACTCCTGTGACATCTGATTGAATCGAAGAAGTCTGACACCATCCTAATGGTATGAAAACCAGCATATTATTGTGGTTCATCAGCAGCTTCTAACTGCCAGGCCAGGCAAATTATAGCATGCATATATAATAATTATAATATGTTATAGTTTTGCTTTCTGAGCTTTGGGGAACCTCGTGGCAAAGAAACACTGTCAACACATATTTCCATGTCCCTAGTCATCTGAGACATCATTGCAATTGCAACCGTGACCTGCCTAGTCTCAAGGGTACACTAGATGCAATTCCCCAATGAAAGCAGCACTCCATCATCCTCGTCTTCATGCTCTTCTGCACAGGGCGAACCTGAAACTCGAGACGTGTCTGAAATCTGTCTGAAATTCATGGACAATGCACTGGTTTTGGCTGCCTTAGAACATGTGTCAAGGAAAATATTCAGCGAATGTGGTTCACGATCTTGACTTGACTTTCCCAGACTGATTGATGGGCTTCAAACACAGTCTACGGGGATTGAGGACATATTCTATTGTTGTCCATTTGGGGGCACGCAAGTTGCACAAACAAGTTGTTTATTTTTGCAATGTGTTTCATACACCCCAAACGCGCAGTACACTTGATTCATAGATACTTTATGAATTTATGAGCCTTATGCCGCCTTATGCATAAGATTGACCAAATACAGTCTGAGAGGCTTTGGGGTATAAATACTCTGTCCACCCGATATTTGTCAACATGGAATATTGTCAACATGCACCAAGTGCAACACCCCAACAACATTCAGGAAAAACAATCAAATCGCAGTAGTTCTGCCATGTGAGAAACATGATCTGACTGCTATGTGTAACATGCATCTTATGGTATCTATCTGTAATCGTATTTTTTAATCTTGGCCAACAAAGGATTTGAGTCTGGCGTAGCAGCTTAGCAGGGCGGAACTCAACAAACAGCAGTCTTCTCTGAAAATACATTGGCCTAAAATGACATGTCTCGAGTCAGCAGAATCTAAAAACTCCGCCTCAAAACATGTTGACGGTGGTGTTCTCCCCGGACTGTCGAATAGTCGTTGGGAACACCAGTCGGTCGTTGACGGTCTTGGTCGGTGTTCGTTTCCATCGTCGTTCTCCCCGGTCGCGGGGAGTTGTTGCAGGACCCGCGAATTGGCGATCGTCATTGTGTAGCTACTTCGGAAAGGTCAACGTGAAGCCACAGATTCAAAAGAATGTGGGATTTGAGTTGGGGCTATATGGCAGTGAAGAATCCGAGTGCAAACCGCTGATTGCCTTGGCGGCTCAAAGACTTGCAAAGAAAGAGCTCTCAAAAGAACGTTTCCATGCGAAGTTCTCTCGTGCTCTGGTATGCACAGCCCAGCAGTTGATATGAACATCATTGCTACAGTATCAATGCTCGGCTACGTGGGCTCACCCCAGAATGGCTCATGAACAGATTGAAGACGGGTCTTTGCTTTGTCAGGGCCAGATTGCATCACAACAATCTTGATGCAACCAGTTGGCCAATCCCTACATCTATGGACCTCTCAATGCCCTCACACAGGTTCGGCATAAAACCGCAACCTATCAGCCGGCAAAATCCAAACAAGACAGTCGCATCAGCTCAGCTGCACATGACATTTAGGGACAGAGTCGTTACTTGACAAACAGTAAAGACACGGAAGACACGGCTCCAGGAGATATGAAGGTTTTGCGAGTACTATCCGGAAGAACCCAAACATGACCTTCAACCGTTCACTGAAAGGCCATGTTCAGGTCCTTTCGACCCCACTCACCTAGTTCAGGCCCACCGAGTGACAGGAGCACATCCAGCCGGTCTTGTCGGAGTACCACTTGTTGCTTCGATGGCGCCTACGAGTGATGGCGCCGTCGTGCGGTCGTCCCAACGGTCCCAACGGTCCAGATTGGGTGTGTATTGGTATGGGTATGTATTTTAATAGGGAGGACCAATGGGTAGACTGGTTTGCATATTTCCCTTCGTCCAGGCTATCAAGCTGGGTGGAGGTCTCCCAAGTGTCCTCCGGATTGGAGGTGTCGACGAGGCATTACTCATGGCCACGAGAAACACCAGGACGGGAGATTTACTGATCAGCCGACCGGATGATCGAAATTATATGATTTCCTGTGAATTTACCGGATGAGCAAGCAAATCTGGATACAGTCGTCTCAAGCAATCCCGAAAACCATTGTTGTCTTCAGGATACCGTTCCAGGTCCATATGGTGCGATTCAAGTGGCATGGACAAATGTGGCCACAGGACGGTGGCCAAATAGTTGTTGTAGATCCTGACGCGATCCAAGTTGTGGCAACAAATAAACACACTGCAAGAGAGAAAGAGCGAGAGAGAGAGAGAGAGAAAGAGAGAGAGAGAGAGAGATAGAGAGAGAGGGAGGGGGAGAGAGATGATTGGCCAACATGAAGATGTGGCGGTGGAATATCACATCCAAAAAGTCCCTACTTCAACCAGGAGGAGTGCCTGAACTCTAGAGCCATGAACCCCAAATGGTCGCTCAGCAAGCTTTGGCGAGGCTTGGGTGTGATGGATGATATAGAAGCACATATAATATAGACACTGCAGATCCAAGGTTTTGGATTCGATGTCCAAAACAGCTCGAACCGAAGATTCATGAAGGACCAGATCCCTTCCACCAATAAGAATCTAATAAGAACATGTTGCGGGTTCAAACGGTCGGGGGTTGAGGACATGCTGCAGCATGCTGCAGCCACCGTGGGCCTGGCCCAGTAGGCCAAGGATCTGATTTTTCTTCTTCACAGCCTCACTATACAGCTCTCCCAGCAGACCAATGTAGGTATTCATGGCCACGACCTGACATCGCCATGGCGGACATGGTTTCATTCGGACCGACATGGTGCGTCCAAAAAACGAAAACATGATCATGGAAGTGGAAGAGTTCGGCCCTTCTTTCAAGATGCGACCCATAACACTTCTCCAATGGTCCAACCAAACAGGTGGTTCCATGCACTTTCCATGTGGTGCTTCTCTCGGAGAGGATTACTCTCAACACCGAAAGGAGGTTCCTATAGGTAAGTGGCCCAAGCATGATCAGTGCTTGGGAGGTTTGTTCAGGGATCTTTACATGTATCTCGGGCCGGGACTATTGTTTGAGGTACGGTGTATGTTTGATTGATTAAGCCTTTTGGGTTTGGTTCAGGGTTTGCTTAGGGTTGATGTGTTGATTTTAGGGATCGAACACAGTTTGAAACAAACACCGTTTAAACAGTGCTTTTCTTGCAATAAAAAACACGTGGAACAACTGCCTGTCTCCAATTCGCCGGCCATAGCAGGTGAAAACCCTTCCCACCGAAACGGACGTACGACGTCCGCCAGCCACCGCAGTTGGGTTCTTGGCCGAACCAAGTCCCAACGAACAGCAGCCCAAACTGTAGAAGTTCCAGTGCATGCGGATGGAAGAAAACCTGGAGCCCGACCAGTCTCACCATGCAGGGAGTTTGACCTCCCAGGTAGGTCAGTTCGGTCTCCTGATGCCATGACCCACAGCTGTTGACTAGGACCGGCTGCTCCAACCCTCCCCCCGTACCCGCCAGGGCTCCGAAAGGAAGAGGCTAATCAGGACGAAACCCACACGGATTCCTTGATATTGCCTGCGTGCACGTGCGGGTGCCGTGTCGCGGGGAAGAAGAACACCCCAGTGAAACCCGTTTTGTCATAGACGAACGGCCAGTTTTGTGTTGAACGCGTTAGTTGTTTTCCCATTCAAGAGAGCCGTACAAATCTACAACTATAGTTGTTTGAATGTTTTGTGCAAGCATCAAAAGCATGCCCGCGATCAATTTCAGTATATTCAGTGTCTTTTGATTGATACCATTGGCCCATAATCCTATGACCTAAGGCGTTCAAAATCCTGGCCATCGAACGACATGTTGAAAGTGAGCACCCTTGATATCAAACCTGTCTATTCAGGTAGTTCACTCAATCTGTGCGTCTCAAGAACACGATGGAGCCAAGCAAACCATGCATCACAAGGCCCCAGTGCGCCGTGCGCCAGCAGGTTGATCTCTTTGATCCCCCCAGAACCCCAACGTATCGAAGCGCCTTTGCCCTGCATGCCACATGCTGCCTGCCCAAGTGCAGAAGGTCAGAGCCCACTTGAACAAATGGGTGGGCTGTTCTTGGCTTCTCTTGCTCCAGTAGGCAGTAGGTTAGTTGTTATAGGCATTGCTTGGAGCATTGAATTTCGATCTTCAAGCATGTTTCAACGTTGAAAGTATAGCTACTGAGGTAAACCACCGGCCTGTGAACTCGAGATGGGCCGCAGAAATATCGCCACTCACATTCTGACGCCGATTTTGCCTGGGACATCGGGCAGGTGAAGAAAACGAACGCTGAAGACGACCCAATCGACTCCAAATATCATCATGTCTACAATGACCTCTGGAAAAAGCACGTTTCCCCCACCAATGTTTCATCTATCCCCGCTAGGATGTCTGCTTGTTAGACCGTGCCAGAATAGTCCGTGCAAAAGATGTTTTCCTGGGAAATAATTGATGTTTCCTGATGCGGATGGACTTGTGTAACACCCAAAAGCAAAAGCAGCAGCAAAAGCGGCATCCAAATGTGAAGTACACACTGTCCAGTGTCTTCCGGGCTGGGCAGCTGGCTTTCAGTTTGTGCTCGATGTTTTTGGACGGCCCGTGGATCAGCAATTGAGGAGAGGAGAAGAGGTGAAGACCGTGACCAGCGTTTTAAGAGATGTTCTTTGAAGGAACGGAGGAACCTTTCAAGGCCTTGAGAAGTAGATTTCTGAGGGAGGAACCTCTTAAAGGACAAAGGTTCTCAAAGAAGGAACTTTGGAGAACGACAACACTTTCTGAATGATCATGTTGACGCAGGTGAGAACCCATATACTGAGAAACATTCTACTACGAGAATCCTATTGGATCTAAAGATAAAAGGCGTTCATCGTGAAGAAATAAAGACACATATCAAGGGATAAAGGGATATCAAGGGATGATCGACAGCTTAAACTAATTGATCAAGGGATATCAAGCGGAACAGGTTCGATGTATTATGTGAAGAGAGACCTTGTTCATCCTTGTTGCTACACAAAACATCGCAGAGTTAATTATGTTGGTGTTTAGAGTCGATGAATCCCATTGCACATGAACCCTTCAACTGCGAAGTCTTGCAGTCCTGTGCTCAAAAGTGCCACAAACCCAGAAAATGATGCGTGCCAAGTCAAGAACTGGGGAGGTCCCCTGTCATCTAATTCAGAAAATGCAATATGTGTTTTCTCTCAATCCGCCCTGCGCAGGGTCTTGTTAAGATCTGGAAACATCTGTGATCATCTGTGCACCTCGGCCCGGGTTTCTAACGTCGCTGTTTGTCCGTCCGAGGAGCAGCTCATCCAGATCGAAGTCGCTTAACATCTCCAAGCGGAACATATCGATGAGGCCTAAGGCGACACGGAACGCCTGTTGCAGGCCGTTTGTGGCCCGTTTCTGGCTGCAGAAATTATTGGTCTAGATCAAAGTAACTATGCTGAGTAGGGTGGGATGATGATCAGATATCATCAGCATTCCACCCAAAAGCTAACATAGAAACCACTGCCAAAGATGTCGTGGGTGAGTACGTTCCCACTGTCACCAATGCACATGTGGCTGGGACAAAGTAACTGCATTATGTGGAACCAGAAGGATGCAAGGTGGAGTTGTGCCTGGCAAGAGGTGGGCAGTTCGCGGGAAGACATCAGCCTTTCGAAGTCCTTGTGATTGATTCCCCAGGTCCAAGTCGCGATCCAAGGCTGTATCAAAGGAAGCCTCCTGATGCAAAGGAAAGACAAAATAGGCATGGAAGGTGGCCAGCAGCGAGCAAGTCCTCAAGCCGGTGAACCAGGTGTTCCTGGTCGACGGACGGCGCCACCCCTGTGGTGCGATCTCCATGTGTCCCTCACTCACAGACCACAACAAAAACGAACAAAATGCATCGAGTGCATGACGTTGAGGGGTCTGAACCTGTGCTGGTTGAGCTCCTGTGCTGTTTCATCGATGGATGTGGTGCCAACCAAAAAGCAACATCGACAACGTCAGGGAATCGCATGATGACTCGCCAAGTCTCAGGAAGAGCAAGAAAATGAGGGAGGCCGCACGCGTGACCGCATGGGCCAGGGGAACCACGTTGCGTCCCACGGATTCAATCAACTGCCTAGCCGGCCGGTGAAGGAGAACAAACGACTCCGGCACTTGATGTTCAGTTGAGAATTGGTGTGTTGGGATCCTGCAAGTGCCGAAGTGGGACAAAAAGTATGAAAGTTGATGAACAATGCGTCACGAACTAGCGTGAAAAATGCCACTTTCACATGAATTTGGGGTGTCTAGGACTTCAGAATTGCATGCACATCCATCCAAAAAGAACACCCCAATCCACTGGCCAACTGCCTGCCGGGCGTTTCGGCCCAGGACTGGACAAAGGACAATAACACGAAGACCCAAGGCGATCAGGCGACCAGGTGAACTGAACTCTCACTGTCCGTCTTTCTCAGTGCAGGAACTGGAGATTTCCTTCATATCCCCGTCTGTTCCACTGTTGGAGATGTGCTCAGGAAAGCAGGTCATGATCAACGGTTAATGAAGAATCATGATTTCAGCAAAACAGTCCCCGTGATTTGTTGCTCCGGATTCACTCAGAAAAGCCTAGGGGCCTAGCTGCTTAGCTGTGCATTTCACTATTTGGAAGACCATCATGGAACATTCATCATTTGAGATCAGTCGTCATCCAACATCGCCCAAACTGTGGCTCTCTTGAAGGTCAAAGACCTGAACCCTTCAGTGGAATTCCTGACACCAAAAGTGGATTCTGCCTTCAGAGATTCAGATTACCAGGACCGACACCAAGAGGTGTCTATTTTCTTAGCCCTCTTACAGGTTAAGGGGTGTCCAAAAACCAACTATTGGACGGTCCTGGTACATGACATGCTTCCACCGCAACATGCGTCTGTTTCCGGGCGTTCCGTTCATCGCCCAGTGGCAGGCTGTTGATGAACATCGCCCAGCGACAAAGGATGAGCCTCGTGAGTCCGGGACCAAGAATTATGCAGAAGAATATATACTGTATACAAGAGTATACAAGACCAAAAGGAATTGTGAAAAACTAAATCAGAACACAGCCATGACGAAACAGTCTTTTCAGCAATCCTTTGTGTGAAGTTGCTCACTTGAAACATTTCACCACGTGAGTCACGTGTCACCGCCAATCCGATAACCAAGGAGCAAGGCCAAGAGGTTGGGATGATGCTGGAAGTATCCATCTCAGAGCGCGGCAGAAGTCGAGGCTGTTGTCTTGGAATTGCCAAGCGTGGACTCATGCAGGAGTTGCATGAATCCATTGGGAAAACATAGACTGACTATTCTATTCCAAGCAACGATTTCAACCAATAGACTCCAATAGACTTTGTTGCAAAAGCCGTATGGAAACACCCAAACCCGAGAAGCAACTATACTGTACAATTTATAAGCTGCGAACAGGTCAAACAGTGACAACAACAACAACACAAAAAAACGACAAGAATAGTCCCCCAAAATTCAACAAACAAAGAAGCCACATCGGAAAGAACACAAATCAAAGTAGAAATGTGATTCCTATCCCTTTTTGCTAAGAAGTGTCTGGCGTCCGCATACACAATTTCAATCAATTTGACATTACACATTGAGCGCCCCATGAATTTCCTTGGGGGATCCATCAGATCTTGTCACAGTCAACACCCCAAGGTCAAGCAAACATGCACCGTGCACCCTCCAAATGCTTTTAATTGGACCCTTGGGCATGACGATCTTTCACAGAATATAAACTCAGCCACTCTGGGAAGGAACAACCACTGGCCTTCATCGATGAAAGTCCAACAATATGCCCACCAGTGTGGTGGCCAAGCCGCTCGACCGCTTCGTCAGTCCGCTCCGCTTCGTCGCCAAGCATCCCTCTTTATGAGCCTTGTTCGTCCACGGCCACATACATTCTTTTCGGCGCTTCCAAAACTCCTCCCAACTCCTTAGGACTCTTCGCCCGAAGAGTCCACGCATCTCAAGGCGAGGCGAGGTTTTTCTGCACGGCGAACGGGCGACACGAAGCTTCGTTGAGGCAGTGAAACGTGTCTCAGATAGACGTGGTTGAGAGTTGGGTGGATGATGATGGATGATGCGTGTGATGCCCCACTGGCAGTCTTGCTGTCCAAATGGATGAACAAAAAGGCACTTGTCCAGGTGGAAATAACAGGTTCCTGGCCACCAAACGAAGTGGATTTCGCAAACTCACATTAATCAGCTGGGGCAAAGAAAGAAAAGGACTTCTGGAGCCACTCACAGCGTCCTTTGTCCCCAGCTCGCTCAAACTTGACAATGACCGTCCAGAACGAGGCGCTTCGATCACCAGCCCTAGGGCTCCAGTCGTACCTCCTCAGAAGGTGTTTGGACCCTCCTGGCACCCACCCCAAACACATTCTCAGAAGGTATTTGGAGCCCTAGGGCAGAGTAAAGAATGTTCCTGGTCGCCACCGTGGATGTTCCCCCAGACGCAGGGTCCGTCCGTCCACACGGGTCGAATCCGGCTCGAGTCGCCCCCGTCCGTGCCCACCGGAGCGAATACGAAACGGTGAGAAGGGGAAGTTAAAGTCAGTTCTGCGATCTGAGTTCTGTGAAGCCAAGACACTCAAACTGTTGTCCATGATTGTTGACCTCATTGCTCACCTCGGAACCGTTTCCTTTTCGGCCGCTGTGGCATCCGATGCCAGGCGGAGAACCACGCAAGCACGCACGCACGCACGCACCCTGATGCCGCATCGGCGTTCGCGGCGACGGTATCACACGGTTCATGAGGATTATTTCAAAACCTTTATAGATGACTCTGATTTATCATATATCTGATCAAGGCTCTGATCAAGATACAGTCGACTGTGTTATCTGTCATGAGGACGAAAAACGTTATCCCTTTAAAGTCATTCTCTCGACGCAGGATAAACAGAATGTGCGACAATGTGAGGTTTGTTGATACACCTGATATGGTATAGCTTGTCCGCCTTGAAAACCATTGGCTCGTTCGTGTTTTGTGGGCAGCCCGGGAGCAATGCCAAGGATGTACAAGATCACCAGAATGGTGGACCCCACCTCCATGCGACGCTCCGGTCAGTCGAGGCGGCATGCTCGTGGCAGCTGCACAGGACAAATCGCGTGGTCAGCTGCGCAGATTCAGAGATCACAAGCTCTTCAGAACTATGATATTATAGAAATTGGATGAGCATCATATGTTGTTTCTGTGGTGTTGGTATATCTCTGGGATTCTGGCGGATGTGCATGGATGTGCAATGTTTCCTGACCAGGAGGTACTTTTGAATAGCGCGGGTCATTATCCGCAGCGGAATATGTACCAAAAGGAATCCGATGCACTCCACCTTAGAGATGTAAATCCCATGCACTGCTCAATCCATATGCCATTCCCAGCCGTCGTCTGGGATATGATGTTGGATGGGGACCAGCTCAACTTCACCCATGATTTAGGCATGCAATTCTTTGGCGAAGTCGGGCCATGTTTGAGGAGTCACAGGCGACCGCTGTGCTCTTCTTCATGCCATCCCACACTCTCAAGATCTCTTAAGATTGGTGTGACATTTCGATTCGCAAGGATTCCCCAGACTTCCTGAAAGAAGCAAAGACAAACGCCAACAGTTGGCGGTGAACCCCATACTTATCATATTTCAAGTACACACCCTGTCTGACCTGTCATATTGAAGGTCCCTTTAGTATTAATGTCACAACGTCAACCACCGATTTGCGATTCTCCCAACTTGACAGCCGAACGACACCAATGTTTGCACATCGCTTTGGATGCTGTCTATACCGACCTTGTCGACTTAGACACGTTCTGATTGCAACGTGCTGAAAACACCGTGGAAAAAGCGGATTCTAGATCCGATCTGCTGTCATACTGGTGTTCGTTAACAGGTGCAACTCGTTGATAGGATCCGGGAGTCGCCTCATTCCAGTCGCGGGAGGGAGGTGAGAGGTTGAGAGGTTACCGAAATGGTCCTTTTTTGATGACCAGCCACTCAGCAGTTAGGTTTGACTGCATGGTCAGACGGGCAAACCCGGATGTTGCCAGCCTCAACGGAGATAAGTGCCACTGTGTAGAGCGATGTCTTCACGGCAGGCGTCGTGATTTCTGCAGGCACGAGAAGCTGGAGAACTTCATCCCGAGGTGTTCGAAACAAAAATCTGTTAGAGCAAACAAAGCAAACACAAAAAAATCACAAAAGCACAAATTGTTACAGGTATCTGCATCTTCTCACAGGGATTAGCTTCTAGCATATAACATCGTGTAACCTGTTTCCAGCCTGAAGAAAGCTATTCTGCATCTCTCTTACAGATGTCACATCATGAGAAGGTCCGGTCACAACGCGGTGCTCGACAGTCTTGGCTCAGCTCCAAGTGGCTCTTCCAAGTGGTAGCATAGAACATGAGCCGATCAAAGGCTTTCCGCAACAGGAACGCCGTAGAGATACCCATGAAGAGAACCTGATTGCGTCCACAAGTCTGGCGAAGAACAGTCAGTGGAGGGCAACGAATGCCGAAAGTGTGACAAAACTGATCCGAAGGAACATAAATGAAAAGGACTGTTTCTGGGTCTGACAAATCCCAAACACTCCATGGGACTGCCATATTTGCCATTGGGCCATGGGCCAGGGGGGTCAATGTAGGCATCTACGGCATACATGGAGTGTCTGGGATTAACAGTCTTTGCTTGTACAAAGCCTGGTAAGTATTCCAGTGCTGGAACTCGTCCAAGCCACCTGACCTAGAAACCAAAGCTCGCTTGCCCCATGGACAAGGTTTCCATATATCATATTATAGCACTCAATTAACTATGGTTTGCAGTGTGTTACCTATTTGGGGTTATGAACTTTTGCCAAAATCTGGGTTAAGGTGGTCATCCTGAACACGGGGGAAACAACTATTCACTGCTCATGTCACACTCGATAGAGATCGATATGTCCTACCGTACTGGGAAGAATGATCAGTGCTTGGCTATATGGGTGCGTATTTTAAGAGGGAAACCCCAAATCACCCCAATGGCACTGGTCTATTTTCGTCTTTCAGGTGTTTTCTTTTTGGGAGGTCTTCCTATTTCAATACACAACTCACCCGTGATCCTCCGATCATGGCCCTCGTGATCCTCTGGAGGCGCTCCAGATATGTTTCCACATGCCGAAAAACACGCCCCGTCACCCAACGTGGTAGTTTTGAGAAAACCACCACAAACATGGACAAAAAAGCATGCTTAAAGAACCAAGGAGCCGTCAAGGTTCCAGGCATAGTTTCAGAGCGAACAGCATAGCCAACAAAGCCCTCAGCAAAAGGAATAGGTGTCTGAGAAAAGGCCATGGAGAACTTCGATAGACGTCTGGACAACATTCGAGAGAAAACGAGTCCGAGATTCAGTAATAGCTGCAAAGAAAAACAGATGCGCAAAAAATAGATCCCTGTTCTATCAGGTCAAACTACCTGCAGCAAGGGCCAGCTCGACAAGTTTCTTAGACATACAAGTCCACTCTGCGTGGTAGCCCTCTCTGTGGGTGCAACTAGTGGTTGTTCTCAAGATTTAAACTATATATGTACACTGTACACTGCTACACCAACTATGGTGCATATTAATAGATCAAATAATTGGGTCCTGCTCCCGCCTGACACATTTGACGGTCGGTCGAGTACCCATCACTAAGAACAATGCAACTTGTTTGGGGCCTTCCGCGTGTGCATGAAGCAGAGTTCTCTGAGGCAGGGGCTCCTTGATTTGTGCCGGGTTCGTCATGCGTGGGATGAAAGCTGTTTTCAGCCCTAGAGCCCCTAGTATCTGAGTGCCAAAAATGGCCCCAAATGATGCTGGATGAATCGAGTCTTGTGAGACAGGATCCTGGTTCTCTACATGATGTCACCCATGATGTCCACCTTCCCACCTCACACAAGGTTTCTGAAATTTGTAAGCATAGAGATTGCAAATCGCATGTACCAACTATACTTGGGCTTCCAAACAAACCATTGGCATTGATGACAATGAACATCGTGATTGGTGGATCTGAGTTGATCGGAAGGTTGTTCGGTTTAATGGCTGAGTGACCACCAAGAACACCTCCAAACCGGTTTGATTCGGTTTGATGGTTGAACAGCTTCGTTGCGCCGCTGGGTCCACCACCAGCTGTGTGCTTTGTTTTCATGTTGTGTTGTAATCATATCGAAGAGTGATCATGGCCACAAGGGTTGGCAGCATGAAGCGATGACCAGCTATCCAGTGTCAGAAAATACACCTACTTACCTTTGCGAGAAATCTTGATATGTGTGTTTCCTCTGCCACAACAAAATATATACAATAAGATCGGCTGTGTTTGACATCAAGCGCTGCAGAGTCTTTCTCTGCCACCGAATTCCTGCCCCCAAAATGACCCAAATTCCTGCCAGAACCCCCCTTGCGAAACCAGGCGCTAGGAGGATGATGAACATCAAATCATTTAGAATCACCTTGGAACGTCAGACTTGCGTCTCGTACATGCACTGGCTGGGCCACAGGCCTCCACTCCTTTTTGGAGATGACAAGGGGAGTAGTGAACCTGGGGCAAATGCTATTCACGGTAAAAGTGAAGAGTGGTGATGAAGAGCGACCTGTATATCTTCCAAATTACTTTTGTTTGTTTACTGACTGCTTCGTGATGATCTGCTGGGAAAGTGTGCAGAACCGTCATGGAGGGACTCCTGATGCGCTGCCATCGGACTGGTCGGAGTGGCCTTCCGATCCAGGGGATCCGCGGGCGAACAAGCAAGTCAACCTGCTCCAACAATCAAGGTAGTTCTCCTAATCTGTTCCCACCTTCTTATCTCCTTTTGAAGTGCTTCTTCTTGCAATGAGGCACCTGGAACAAACAAATTTCACGCCCCGGATCCGAACACACCCGTGCGAAAAAAAAACCTTGGTCCGACCATAAGTGTATGCATTCATGGGTAATTCTTTCCGTCTTTCTTGGAAAGAACTTGGAATATCCAACTTGCAAGAAAGCAAGAAAGAACTTGGGCCTGGGAGATCTCCAACTCAATTGAATCCAAGAACTCAACCTCACTGCGGACCTCCAACATTCGCCCAGTGGCATATTTGAAGTGGTGCCGCACACGAGCCTTGGCCGCCAAGACTAAGGCACAAGCGAAAGTCGTGCTGAAGACCTCAGAATCTGAGCCCGTATTCGTCAATTCCTTGGTTCGGGCTCACCGGTTCATGTGCAAGTGAAGCCTCACGATGCGTAATATCGGAGAACATCTTTTGAGGGATTGTCAGTCCCAATCGTCATCATGTAGTAGAGAATAAGTATTGTACATCCTTGTACCAACTAAAGATAGCAGATGCATGTGCATAGTTTGTTCATGTGTTTTTCTAGCTGCAGAAGGGGGTGCTACTTTGGACCTGACGCTGACGACACATTCCGAAGACACATTCCTCCTCCTACCAGCAAGGTCTGGCGACAAACACGCTGAGAACAGAAAAGGCCCCTGACGTCACACAGACACTGACGACACATTCCGAAGACACATTCGCCGACGACCCCTTTAACCCTCACGACACAGAGAAACTGACGACACATTCCGAAGACACATTCGCCGACGACACATTGAACCCTGACGACACAGAGACACTGACGACACATTGTGCAGACAGATTTCCTGGACAGATATTTTTTTCCAGGGAAAACTGGGTCCGCCGATGCTCTTGAAACAAACTGAGACTGTAGGCGCGCGCGCCCGAGTTTAAAATAATGTGTAGCAAGCCGCATTGGATAATTATGATCAAACCCGGAGTTTGTGCACTTGTGCCTGCTCCGCATAGCATCATAGCATTCATAGCCTCGGGGGTATGTGCGGTCTCCGCTGGGACATATGTCTTCCTAGATTTTCTAGGCCCGAGGTCTTCTATGTCTTGTGACATGACTGAAATATACTGAAGTGAGCAAGACGTAATAATTTGAAGCCCACCCACCCACCCACCCAACCATACGCAACCCTGTATAGGAGTTTGTGCACTTGTGCCTGCTCCGCATAGCCATCATAACCTGGTATAGGGGACTGAATGTAATGGTACTTGTTTCTTGGATGTTAACTGCTACTCAGGAATAAGCTGACTAAGTATGACTAATCATCAGACCCCTGTAGCAAGCAGCATTGGATCAGGATCAAACCCGGAGTTTGTGCACTTGTGCCTGCTCCGCCCCTGCCAGAGATCAGATGTGAAACAGCCGACCGGCCCCCTCAGCTCCGTTCGCTATCTTTGGAGAACCAAAAGACCAAGACTCTGCAACAAAAAGGTCAACACAGCCTGCAACAGTGGAGCCCAACCTGATAAGCAGTGTATATATAATATGTTCAAAAATCAAACTGGGGGGAACTCGTGACTTGACATGGGGAAAATGAAGCATACTTGAGATACATCGGGGATATTGCGGTTCTGTGCAACGAATTCTTTGCATCCCAATGCTGTATCCATATGGAGGTTGGATGAGGTTAGAAACAATCAGAATGCCTACCTCTTTCAACAAAAAGAACTGGCAAGCCAAAGCTCCCGCAACATCACCGCCAATTGGTAGTCGTTGCACATGAGGAGCCTCTTGGCAGGGCTGATGGAGAAGTCCACACGCAAGGCAATGCGATGAAAACCAAGTCGCTTCCTCAGGTGCCGAAGGGGTGGACATCTTCTCAAACAGTTTCTCAGATGATAGAATCTTCTTACCTTCTTTCGCCAGCATGAGGGTGAATCCTGTCGCTCTCAGAAGATAGGCATATACTATATAAAAATCATATAGAAACACATTCCTTGTCCATCAAGGGGTGTTTAATGGAGATCCCTAAGTGGTGTAGGGGCTTCCAGCCAGGTGACCCCGACATGAAGGTGCTGGTATGTCAGTCAAGCTTTAAAGGGCGTATCCTTCTGATCTCCGTCCTTTACGAACAATCCTGCAGCTGGGAGGGTTGAGTTCACCAACGGTATGTGTTGCACCCACGAAAAGAAACAACGTGCAGCTTTAATGGGGTCAAAGCAAGCAAAATGAATGCCGGGAGACATGCTGGTCAATGTAAAATTCAGATCATGAAAATACATTATGTTTTTGTTTTCACCTGTTCTTGTTGGATCTCATCAGATTTGTGGGTGTAATTATCACAAAGCCTTTGTAGCCATACAAAGCTCAACCATGTGCCGATGTCAGCCAGGTGAGTCTTTTTATTGTGTTCAGTGTTCACAAGGTTTTGTCTTCCATTTCTCCACATCAACCTTGGCAACTCAGTCAGGAGTAGTGGTCTCGGGAATTCTTATTTCTTTAGACTCAAAGAGTTGCGTCGTTTGGCTTCAGGGATCCTTGGCAACCACGTTCGCAAGTTCCACTTCTAAGTTGGCGAGTCGGAGTTAGAGTTGAGAACTAACCTGGGGTTCTGAGTTCTGGCATGTTTGATGCAAAGCTGAAGGCAGGTGTTCAAAACAAAACATGCCGATTCCTTCTCCAAGTTGCTGCATATCCCGATTCTTCCTGCATTTTGTTGTGAAAGTTGGAAATTAAAAACATCAAGTTGTGTAGAAATCTCTCTGAATTTTTGAAACAAGCATTAGTTATCAAGCACAAGCTGCATTTGCTGGCTGGATATGCGGCCTGCTTCGGAAACCAAATTTCTTCTAAACCACTAAAGCTCTCTCTCACACACTTGGGATGAAGCTCATGTCATGTTCATAAAATAGGGTGTCAACACCCTGCAGTGATAAACACACAAATACCTCTATGTTTGTCCATAAAGCTCAAAATAGGTTTGGACATTCTTCGACCAACAGCCAGTTCAAGAAGGCATCACATCTCTTGCACAAAGCAATATGAAAACTCCCTGGAAACTCTCCGAAGCAAGTGCAGCTACTTTTGCGGTTTCGAAGCCTCCAGATCTTTTGCTTCACATTTGCGAGCCATTTGCAGAAGCCTTCACACCACCATTGGCCCAAGTACTGGTCGTGAGTAATAGTGAATCTCATCAGCTCGTCTCTCGCTTCTTTAAAATCCTCTTTCCTGGGGCGCAGACAAGATCCATCCGTCGAATTGTCTTGCGTCGTCATGCTGACCAGCAGAGACGACTCGGGATCCATGCTGGTCGACCCTAAGGCTATGCTCATTCATGTCCTGGTAGAAGCCAGTTCTTTTCCACCTTTGGCTGCAAAATCTGGATACAGTACTGCCCCATCGGCTTTAATTGAAGCTCCTTGCCACAAAGGTGGACCTCTTCCCGTCCTCATGTGTTCTTAAGATTTCTTAAGGGCCTACATATGTCTGTGATGGGCTCTGGAGTTGCTATCTACACCTGCAAAGTAAGTATGTGGTACCCATGGGTGTTATGGTTCAATTCTTTTTGCTGGACACCCTGGCCATGGCCAGCTTGGTCTGTGAACTCTGGCTCAAGTTGCCGAAGTGAGCCCTATTTGTAGGTGGGAATCGGCTTCCTGGATTGAATTCTCTGTGTCCATTCCCCCAATCTGAGATGCTCTCACAGGAACATCTGTCCTCTTCAGAGGTCGACCCACTCGCGATGCCAAACTTGACCCCATTGGCTCAAGGGGCGCAATACAATGGTCGAGCAGAGCAGTCAAAACACTCCACAAACACCACCTGAAAACGTGTGCAAGGCTGCAAAAACACCAGCTGCTCGTGGCGCGATCCTGCGCGATCTGCCCCGAGGCACGGCAGTTTCATGGCCATGTCGTAGAGGTTTGTGGTGTGGCTTTCCACCAAGTGCCTGGGCCATGAGTGCTTCGATGTCGCGGCGCACCAAGCGGCGAAATGCCTGTGGTGTGGTGGGGGGCGATTCTCAAGGAAGTGGAAGGCAGTGGCCAGAAAGAGCGGGTCTGTAGCTGTTTCTGTCTAGAGCGTCATGTTGGGATTTGCTGAAGGGCTGGAAACTACAAAACAAATTCCAAGAGCTGGCAGACTCATATATTGTGCAAAGTTTCTTGATATTATTGGCCAAGTGATATAGTCCACAGCACCTTCTGTTTGTACAAGGGAGTTTTCAGTTGACTATAATTGACTATATACAAACGACTGATTGCATCTTCTCTTATATGATTTGGTCGGGGTGTCGCAGCAAATCCGGAATGCCACCGCTGATTTTGGTGTACATCCACAAAGCCGAGCACGCAGGACATGCAAACTCAACTCCAATCCTTTCAAGAACAGCAGGACCATCCCAGATTAAGAACAAACATTAAGCGTATTGGTCCTTGGTGCTAAGCCACTCTATTGTACCGTTTGGCACTCCAAAGAGACAAACAACAGTTCCTTTAAACCTGCGTATCTCGGTTCTCCAAACAGAAAAGACGATGCTCAACACTGACTAAACGGACCGAAGTTTCAACCAGAGCGTGTGAACGGGTTCCCTGACCCGCCGGGTTCCTCAAGCAGAACTCCAAACACGGAGCCCAAAATCACCCGTGTTTTGAAGAATCGGAGATGTGGCCGAAATCACCTACCTTTTTTCAAATGATTTGCACTCTTTTTGTCGTCTTCGCAGAGACTGTTTTTGGAACCTCTCCCAAGCATATTTAATGTGGTAGTGTGGGTATGAAGGACCTACATTCACCCCATTTCACCACTCTTCGCCGACGTTTGGTGTGTTTGAATGTGGACGCTGAGTAGACATGGATGAGTCAGAATGAGCACGTCATGAGAAGAATTGCTGGAGCACATCATGATCCTCCATGGCAGCCAGGTGGCAAGTCCCAGTCACTGTCCTGCACTTTGCGGATGACCTCGTTGTGCTCGCCGAAATCTCCTCCCACAGCGAACCGTCCAGTTCGGTCGCAGCGGTCGAAACCCTGTGATCACCCGTTGTTGTTCCCGTCACGTTAGGCGGAATTCAATGAGGAATACTTCGCGATACACCAAGTTTGGTGGTGAGGATACGTATCCAAGACAGAGTTTGTTCGAAAACTGCTCTGAACCTACATAGTGCCATTGCGCAAAACACCATGAACATCACAGCACCTCCTGTTGTGTCTTTATGAAGCCAACACATAGTAAGGCAGTAAGGCATACATGGCATCTATAATGATTATTAGCAAGATCTAGGACCAAACAACTCCAAAACAAAGTATCAAGTGGACGCACATAAGGTATCGCTCCGAAGCTGGGTATGGTACAAGTACCCATCCTCCCTGGCTGTATGTGATGCCCCAAGTTTCAGCAAAGCTTTGGGAAATTGCGATGTTCATGACTATGACTCTCCTTCAATTTTGTTGGACCTTGTTAGACCACAAATACTCCTTCCCAAAACACCCCAAACCATGGCAAACCATGGAACAGAAACGCAACGTCAGAGAACGCAACGTCACGCAGCACGAGATCATGTTATGTCACTTTAAAGAAATCAAAAACACCACATTCTCCCAACATTCTCGGTGCGGTTCGGCCTTTCTTAAGGGCCTTTCTTAGAAAGGTGAGTAGTTCCTTATCGTCAACTTCCTCAGTCGGGCTCAGGCTAGGGCTGCGACCGCCGGCGACCGCGTGGCACAAATGCCACGTCAGAGCGTCGAAATCCGGACTCGTGTGTTTGGCGTTTCCACGGGGAGTGAGACCTAAGGTAAATATGGAACAAGTGTATGATGCGAAGGCATACATAAAACACTGAAGTACAATGTTGTTTAAGCATCTGAAAGGCTATGTTTACCTCCCTATCAACACCCGCTTTCTGTTTGTTTGTGTCCAGAAGCATCATATTGAAACATATCGAATCATTGCGAAGCAACGCAACTGCCAGGTTGGGAACATCATGATGACCGAGAATCTCATGTACATTTTAAGCCCAGGGTCCGCCAGGGTCGAGGCACATTGACGTGTCTCTTCTTGCTTCAGATCTTGAACCCCAAACTGCTAAGATGTTGCATGAAGAAACATGAATTCAGGTCATGGATGGTCATGGTGATGTGAAATTGAGAGGCACAAAGGCACGATCGTGCCCGCCAGACTCACACGATCGAAAGAGATAGGGCTTTGATATTTTGATAGGTTGGTTATATGTTGTTTTGTTTGGGCCTGTGTCTGAGTAGAACATGTCTGTTCTGTTTATCTTCTTTTGGGGGTGAGTCTGCAACCTGGTGGTCACAAACTACCAACTTGTCCAACCTCTGCTCCACTGACCACAAAACAACTGAACAGTCCATTGGAATCTCGCTTGGGCATATCCAACCAGTAACAGTGGATGGAGTGGTTACAGTAGGTTGCAGGCCCACATCTCAAAAATAGTGATTATATGGTTGATCCTTCCCATTGCAGGTTTACTGGGACAAGACCCCAACATATTGCACGTTTTAGTGGCTAGTGGCTACCTCATAGGTGCTGCAAACCACTCTGCAACGACATCTGGCGTTCAAACATGTTCAAACAATGCAAGCTCCAAGTTCATGGGCTGATAGAAATGTGAAAGTGAAAGAATCTGAGTGCAAACAGCTCCCATCAAAAGAACCTCTATAGAGGTTTTCTATCTCCATAAAGAAAACTCCCCAGGAAGGTCCAGCACTAGGAGCACTTAATATGATGTTCCAGCACCACCCCCTTTTGATGGTTTATAAACCCCTGACTACTGTATTTCTATGCACAAGACACCCAAACTGGATGGTGCTGCTAAGAATATGCAGTTTTTTTGCGTCTGCTCCGTCTGCTCCGTCCTGAAAGTGACATGAACTATTTCATGAAATGAATGCATCAGTTCTACCATGTTCTACATCACCTGAGAAGGGAACACCAACATCACATGTCTGAATCGTTTTGGGGAGTTCCAAATGGTGCCCGAGAGTCACAGTGGATCAACTCAAATGGACCGTTTCGACCGTCCTAGCGATCAAATAGCGAGCGTCGATCGTGAGGCTCTTCAAGAAGGACAGAAGGCCTTCCCCATTGCGTTGCACCTGCAGGTGACCCGTCTTGCCACTGACCCTTCGGCAGGCGACCGCCGAAGGAAAGCGACAAAACTTAGCAAATCCGACTACAGGTGAGGTATGGTGAGGTCAACTTGTCTCGCATGAACATGTGAAAACCACTCTGAAGCCCATGAACCAACCAGCATGTCAAAACCAAGAGCTAGGCTAGGCGACAATACACATACAAGATCGGTCTTTTTCTGAGTACATCCATTGATCCAAACATCCGTCCAAACATCCCTCCCTTCGCATCTGGTTCGGAACCGCTTCGGAACCGCTTCTCACATCCGATTGAAATGACTCTGATCCGATCTGCCTGCAGTTGATTCACATATTTCACAAAGGTGCTCACCTTGATTTCATTGAGCGTCGTCTTCCAGGCCTGGACTCAACTCCCTTCACTCGCTTGATTCACTCGTCTGCGTCGTAGGTTCCACGCCACCAAACCGCGTCCTTTTCTTTGTCCGAGAGCGGTCGCTTTCAGAGATGGTGAGCTGAATTTCTGTGACCCCCTTCCCAAGTTAGAACATCCCATGGACGTCCCCACCTGTGGACATCCTCACCGACCGTATGCTATATCTAACCCTATTCACCTCCACCACCCTGAAAGTTCCATCAGTTCGGTCATGTCCGGTCAAGTGGTGGTGATCGCTGGAGCTTGCCAGAACCGGAGTGTGGGGAGTAAGCACACGGGACGTCCATGTGGTGGGTCAACCAAATTCGGGTCTGTCCAGGTTCTAGTCAGCAATGGCAAATGACGCTTAGAAAGTGTCTCTAAACATCTCTGAACAGAGTGGTCTCGCACGTTTGTCAAGTTTGGGTGCAATGGATAGACAAACCTATAGGTTTGTCAAGCATTTTCCATCAAGCATTTTATACGTAGAGATACATAGAGTAAACTTTGTGGATTAAACAGTTGGTCGTCTATAACCCCCCAGTCTAAGAGGCCTGCAAGGACAGGTCCTCTAGACTGGTCAGGCAGCTCAGGCAGCCACGAGCATGATTGAAGCCTCAAAGAGGTGGACCAAAGATGCGGCCAGAAAAGAAGAACACCTTCACAATCCTTCACACCTTCCCATCCGCCTCATCGGCCAACTTGTACACAGGCTTCCCCCCTTTCTTCAATCTCTCCAGCATTGAATAGATCTCCGGCGGGAAGTCTCGCTGGCGAGGTTTGAGCCAATCCTGACACCGAAGCTGCCTGGTTTCTTTGGCTTGGGTCTTCAAAATGCTAAATAGTTCATAGCCTTTTTTGCACGGAGAAGTCGTCATTGAATAGAGGGATTGATATGGATTTGGACCAAAGAAGGTTTCGTTCATCCACTGATGAACCAACAGAACAGATCCGAATAGCAATTACAGTAAATGTAATATAATAATAGCTCTAATAGCTTACCAGACTCTATACCAGTATTTCAGTATATATAGGTTGTCTTCATGTGTGAAGTTGTTCGATTTCAGAAAAAAACTAGACGACGAGTGGCCCGAAAGCATTTTTCATCACGTAGGAAGTCAGAGTGCGAGTTATCTGTTAAGTGTGTTATAAGTGTTCAGTGTGAAGTGTTAAGTCGAGTGTGTTGAGGCAGTGTGTGGGTCTCTGTGTGTGTGTGTATCTATGTCTGTGTGTGTATGTGTTCTCGAAAGTCACCTCCGCGTAGTAAAGTTGTACTACAAAGTCGCCAGTTCTCATCTTCCAGCTCCACAGATTGCTCCGTGTACTAAAGTTCTACTACCAAGTCGCCAGTTCTCATCTTCCAGCTCCCCAGATACTCCGCGTACTCAAGTTGTACTACCAAGTCGCCAGTTCTCATCTTCCAGCTCCCCGGATACTCCGCGTACTAACGTTGTACTACCAAGTCACCAGTTCTCATCTTCCCACTCCCCAGATACTCCGCGTACTAAAGTTGTACTACCAAGTCGCCAGTTCTCATCTT
>CAXAMN010027861.1:413506-453043 GCA_963970005.1 Durusdinium trenchii
GCGCGCGGACCGGACAAATCGCACTCTCGCCTGCATTTCGCGCACTCCACACGCACGATCTCCGCAGAGGGTTGCACTTTCGGTTGACGCTGTTCGTCCCACACCCCGCCTTTAAGAGAGAATTTATAAAGTGGGGAAATGTTTTTTCATTAGGACATCTCCCGTGCTAGTTTTTCCATATTTTCCATACTCACACTTGCCCTTGCATAGTCATTGCATGCTTGCATACTCACACTTGCATACTTTGACCCTGGCATACTTCGCACTTGGATGCTTTCGCCCTGGCATACTTCGCACTTGGATGCTTTCGCTCTTCCAGTGTGTGTGTGTGTGTGTCAGTGTGAGTGTCGAAGTGTAAGTGTGTCAGTGTGAGTGTCGAAGTGTCAGTGTTCAAAGGATTTTCCGGAAGAACCCTTCGCAATGCTTTCGGGAAAAAACCACTTGCCGCACGTTTTGGCGTCTCGTCTTCGGCCGTCCAAGTTCGTTCTGTCCTGTGTGGGAAAGTTGGCCGCAAACTCGTCCAAAATCTTCTGCAGTCTTGATTCCTCGTCCAATCCCACCGGAGGGAAGATTGGCAACACTTGCGACCATACGCATGACCGCATGACGCAAAGATTTAGGGGGCGGCTTCCCTCTAGCAGTTGCGGTGGTGGCGGCACGTTACATGGGAACAAAAAACAAACAAACAACTACTCCACTGCCCAACCAATCACTGCAGTCATGAAGTCGTTTGTAATATGACAAATCCCTCCATGTTTCGCCTTAAGGGGGTTAATTTGTATCCTGGCCTCCTCCTCCTTCTTCTTCATCTCATTCAGAGAAACCAGTCTCAGGTTGAAATCAATATTCCTCTCCTGTGGTGCGGCGACAACTTTGGGGTTTCATGTTGATTTGGGGCACGGCTTAGCTGGCTTGGCAATTGGTTTTGGCTTGCTAGGAATTGGATTCAATGTGATTCGATTGTTGCTTAGGGTGTTCTGTCAACAAACACCAGGAAACGATAGGAAACCACAAGAAGAAACCTAGAAGGCCAATAAACTCACCAACAACAAGCAACCACAAAGCCTTATGATGCCAAAAAAAAAACACATGAAACTCAAACACCAGGAAACCCACACAGGTCGCAAACTTAAGACCTTTCTACACCGACCAACTTTAGAACTCTAGGATCTTTATTTAAGCAGTCTTCCAGTTTTGGATGATGGCATGAACACAGCGCTTAACATCAACGGTGCGTCTTAACATCAACAGTTCTCTAGTGCACAAACAGGTTCTCTCGTGCCCGAGGATCTTCGTCCGGATATGAGGAGTCAGGATTTTACAATAGTTGCTGGCTGCAGTCGCTGTTCTTCGTCGTCGCATCCCACAGCTTCAACTCTGAAAAGCTACCCCTTTGGAGCAACCCAAAGCTTGTGACCTTGAGCGATAGAAGTAAATATGGCGCCCATCTGGACATGTCGGCCCAAATCTGGATCCTCTCGATTTCCACTCACCTCTTCACAGCCTTCCCCCTTCCCTGGTTCTTGCTTTCTCTCGATGAAGCCATTCCCGACAAATTTTTACGATGCAGTCCTCCGACTCCTCGTCACCCCAGAAGTGCTGTTCTTTGCTGAGCTCTTCCAGTGACTTCATCCACTTGACCATCCTCAGATGTCTTTTATGCCGAGGGACCCTGAAGAAGAACCGCAAACTTGCTTTAGGAGTGGCTTCTACAAGATTCGCCAGTTATGGGGGTTCAAGTAGCCGGACCCACAAAAGACATTCACGCATATAGGTTAGGAGTGGGTCAGAATTAGCTGTAGTGAACCATGCTCCAGTGGACTTGCGGATGACTCGATGATTCACAGTCTGTGACCAAAAGCTTTCCCGCAGATTGTTTGTCTTCGGATGTCTTCGGGCTCAGAATCATCCTGTCTGGTTCTACGATGTTCTACACCATTTCACATCACATCTGGATGATATTATCTCTCAATTTATATATAGCGACGCTTCTTCCTGTTGCTCAGAGTCGGAGATCTAGGCGCTTTGCCAGTTGAAAGTGGTGGGCATCTCTCAAGCTCATCCAGGGGGCATTCTGAAAATGTCCACTGTGATATTGAGCATCTTTCTCTATATGCGGTCAAAAGAACAAATCTCTGATCTCGGCCATCCAGAAACAAACAAACAAACACAACAAAGAACAACATCCCTCTACTCCAACGATTCTCCAAACCACATGTCCACAGTAACCCGAAAGACAATTTGCCCAGGCTCTTGCTCAGGTCACGAGCGAGATCATCCTCGCTGTCCCGGTCGCCTGTCCTTTCTTCCTCGCTCGGGTCGCTGCCCTCTGACAACTGGCCAGACTCCAAGTCCTGCCATGGAAGGGGACCTGAGGTGTTTTGGTGCGTCTTTGATGTGTTTTGTTTCAACGCGAGACCACCCCCAAAAAGATATGGAAGATCCATGAAGACGAAGCACAACCAAAATCCAATTGTCATACATTGTCATAGATCTCCGAGTGTGTGGTGTGACCCCCACAAGTGGTCCAAATTGATGAACAAACTATCCGTGTTTTGGTCCAAAATAAGCAGGACAAATGCACTTCTAGCTGCTTCTAGCTAACCTCCAAAGCATTCCAAAGGGCCAACCCAAAGGGCCAACCCAAAGGGCCAACCCAGGACCCCAGTTTTGGGGCCAATTGCGCAAAGAAGCCGTGGCCACATCACGCGGCCCAATCGCCAATTGCGCGCCTCATCGGTCTCTTCGCGGGAGAGCTGGCAATACGCCATTCGGAATTAGAAAAAACATGCGCTGGCCCTGCGTAGGTCCGTGATGTCGGTCTGCGAAGGTCCGATGTGGATGTCTCTGGATGTAGAGAGCGATTCACGGATCAAAAGAAGTCAACGTTCTGGCCCTCGCACTTCAATATATGTATAGGGAATTTGCAAGGGGTGTCTTTGTTTGGATTATCTTGTCTTGATGGGTACCTGCATACATTGGGACACATTCGACCCAAAAACAGCATTGTATCATAATAATCTTAATCTTACTCCGAACTAAGCTAGTTAATTGAGCTTTTGGTTTCAAGCCTGGCTCATCAATCTAAGGGCAACTCAAGACTTGTGATTCTTCGCCGTCTACAGTACTCATGGTCTACTTCAGTACTCGCATGTAGTGGAGCCCACCGATCACATCTCCAAGCTTCGTATGGTGCTGTCATGTGCTGTCAATCATCCGTAAGGTGTGGATGCGCAAACTTCCATGATCGCCCACACAATTTACGCGGTGACAGACGTGCCAACGACGACGTGGTAAACGCGGCGCACCCGGCTTTGGGGCACGAGTCCGACGACAGATCTTATAAGGTTGGACACTGCATCAAAGTCGCTGCGGCAGTGGATGTTCAGATGAGAATTCTCCAAGACTCCTGGAAACCTGATGTAGACTCTTGATTCTATAATCCCCCAGACATGGATGGTCAAACCTTTTCAGGCCTGGCAAATACTGGGGGTCGACGCTCAATCATGCACGGGCCGGGTTGGGGCGGGGTTGGGGTGGGGGTTGACCCCCTTTCGAAATCGGAACGAGACCCCAAACAAGAGTGTTTTTGTATCGTTTCCGGTTCACTTTTCGAGGTACACCTGACTTTTTTGGAGGGCATGAAAAAGGGGGGCTTGGAATCTGCTGAGTTTCTGCAAGGAATCTATATAAAATACATTGAAATACCTCATTCTTTGAAGGGTGTTGAACCTGGTTCTTGCAGTCTCCAAATGCCCAGATTCTGAGCACAGAAGGATCATTCCGTACCGGGGCAACAGGGCCGGGCCAGGCGTCACTAGCAAGAAAACAACAGCGAAGTGGATCCACTACATGAAGACGGACACATACTTGGCTCAAGGGAATGATTCTAAATGATTTGTTAAATGTAACACATGGGTGCCAGGGAATCGCTAGCAGCTAGGGAATCGCTAGCAGTGGTTCATTTAAAGAAACGTTTTGGCAGGATCATGTCTTGTCCGTCTATGGCTTTTCAGGTCGTCGTTTTCGGTTTCGCAAGTTGGATCCGAACGTTCAGTAGACTCAGAAGACAGGAAACATCGACTAAGCAAATGGTGATATGGATTATTCACTCATTCCCGGAATACAAAATGGGGAAAAATATGGAAAGATATACAAAGGGAATAAAGAGGGAAACGGGAAACAACCAAAGTCATGTCCAAAAGGGAAGTACTCGCAAAAGCATTTCTTCACTGTTCGACGCCCCCATAGCCGGTCGGTCAACTGCAGCAGGCTACATGAAGTGTAGCTCCCTTTGGCTGCAAGCTAAGTCTCTCGGGATCTACCAAGTCAGGACATAAGGAAAAGTTGGACGTTGTGACAATCATCTGCACTTGCACCAGGAATTTTCACCTTGCTACAACAAAACAAGCACCAAAGAGGTTCTGCTTCGTTGACAAAACATGGTCCATTCTTAGTCCTACAAACAAAGTTTGGTGACTCTGGTGACAAACAGCTTCATCCCAATTGTCCCACCTGTTGCCTACTGAGTCATCACCACAACGAGTCAGCTGGGCAATTGAAGCGTGTTAGGAACTTAGGTAACATGCAAAGTACCACGGGCAAACTCCTTCCATCCACAAAGATTGCAAAGCAAAGCAACACTGTTGAAGCCTGTTCATCTCAAATGACGATGACACCATTTGGCCCCCCCAAATCCCTTGAAAGCATACTCGAATGACGATGAAACCATTTGGCCCCAAAAAAAACCCTTGAAAACGTACAAAAATACCGCCAAAAGACTCCATAACACAGTCTCTGAGGAAACTGTGCAAAATGTTCCTACTCGGTCAGCTCCACTCCCCTTCAAGAACTGATGATATCTGATACAGGCAATGGGTGTACTACCAAGCATCGAACATCATTTTAGATGCTTGCATTCATACAAATTGTATCAAATTGTTGATTGAAATCCAGGCCAAAGATGTAATTCTCCTCTAGATTGATCAACGCAAGGACAAGACTCTGCGTCTGTGATAGGACTTTCCCCCTGTCATGAACCGCTCCCAACCTCTTGCCCGAAGCGTCAGAGGCTCTGAGCGTCTCTAAAAGGCGGCCCGGATGACTTGTGACTGATATGTTTAAAGGTTTCTTCTGGCTGGAGGCGGTTGCCAGTGGCACAAAATGGAGTGTGCACCATTTCGTCTACAATTTCAGCCACTGGAGGCCGGGCCGCGATTTCCACGTCGGGCAGCCAGGTGGCATGGACACCGTGTCACAAGAAAGTATCTCCATCTGGAAGAAAACCAACATCGATATCTGGCATTCGTGTCGTACACAAAGGATGCTGACTCTTGCGATTTATGGAGCAACTAAGCCTAATATATATATATATATATACATGTTCTCATATTATGTTTTCACGAATGGTCCTTTGTCGGTCCAGTAGACCCGCTCCTGCTCAATGGTCTTTGCTTCTTCGCAGTCGGAGCCCGTCAACAAGTCTGGTGAACAGCGTGGACGTTGTGCAAATCCCTCGCGGGAACCAAGAAAATTCAACAAAATTAACATCTTACCAACAGTTTCAAAGTGACCATTTGAAGGTTCCCTAAGTGACCCGTAAAGGAGGCTTAAGTGACCGAACCAACCAGCTTATCAAAAGGTCACTTTGAAGAACCAGGTTACCAACAGTTTCCTAGCTTCAGGGGCTTCTAGATCCTAGCAAGTAGCAAGCCTCATCTCCAGAACACATATTGAAATGCCTGAAGAGAAGAACAACACGTCAAACATCCAGGACCGCAAACTCAGCGGTGAGGGCATGATCTCATTCTCAATCATTATCATGAAATATTAATGTCCTCTCAATGTCGAACAAATCTCATATCTCTATTGTGACATTCCCCAAGGGTCAGCATGATCATGCCTGCTCCTTCTACCTGATCTCGGCCTCTTTCCACTCCTCTCCTCCTTCGAAGCGCCGCTCATCGCGAGTCTCTGCGGAAGGAGCCGCGCTCCCCCGGCGCGACGGGAGCGGCTCGCCGCTCCCGTCGCGCGCCCGGCGACTCGGGGTCGCAGCCGTCGAAGAGGTCACTGCGATCGTAGAACCTGGGGCGATGGGTCAGGGCGATGACGACCGAAAACGGCCTGGGCCGCGTTTTCGGCCCTGGGTGGATGACGTGGGTTCTAACTCAACGAAGGCTTCAGAGGGGGTATGTCTGGGACTGAGATGACCACCAAGTGTAGATGTCGTTACCCAGATGTGGCTGCAGCCTCAACCTTTTCCGCCCTGCAGATGTGCAATGCAAAGACACGCCCTTACTCACCGTGAACGGCTCTGTCGCCCTGAAGTCGGACGATGTGGTCGGGTGGGATGAAGTGAGATATCCAAAACGGCGCAGCCCAAGAAAGAACTGCTAGGTCCTGCTAGGTCTAGGTACACAGCTGTAGGTTGTCATGGGCATGAAAAATGTGTAGTCAATCAAGAACACGAGCATGCTCCAGAGTCGAGGCTGTGCCTCTAACTATAGTCATTGCGTTCATGTTTGACACGACCCATGGTCATGACCAACAGCAAATCCGCCTTGCCAAAACCAAACAATTCTGCCGTGTAGCATCCAGCAGGCTTCTGCTTTGTCCTCTGCCGAAAGACGGAGGAATACGACGAACTCCATGAGCAAATTGGTCCTTAAAGATCTTAAAGGCATTTGAGTCGTTCAGGTCCAAATGACATCCGAAGTGAGAGGATTGGGGTGGTCCCTGAAATAACACGGAAGGGTTCATCTGCCATGAACATCTCTGCTGCCAACAAATTGGAGGCATTCTGGCTGAAACTAATCACAACACATATAGTACACACAACCTTTATACACTAACTTCATGATGGATGTGAATTCCAGATGTGTTTTAAGAACCGAATTCAAACAGTGGAAGGGAACAACCAGTCAGTGGACTGCTTTGATTTTGAGAAGCTCTCGGAGTCTCGCGAGCTACGAACAACCGGTAGAACACCAATGAAAGAATCTGCTCACCAAGAGGGTAGGCCTCGGGCCCATCTTCGAGCCTGAATCGATGGCGTCGTCATGAGATCTACAATCCGCGCTGCCGCCGAGCCATGAGATCGACGCAGGTGAGGAGGGGGTTTCTTTGGAATTTTCAGAGGGGCCATCCTTTTTCAGTCTTCTGCAGGTGAAATCAAAACATGACCAGGTCCTTTCCCCTTGATTCAGGATAAACATAAATCAAAGCATGGACACGACATGGCACGATAAATTGTCATCCAGTAGGTCGTCGGACACTTCACTTTGGGGGGACACAGAACATGTGCCAAACCTGCATCAACCGAACCTGGTCTCAGCTGGCTTGGCTTGAGCTCTGGGCCTCGCTGCTGGAAGATCCCTGACCCGATCCGACCCCTGCACCCCGCCACCGCGCCGCGCGCGGTTGCGCTGCCTGGTCTTCGCAATCGGTGGCTTCGGCCCCTGCAGGTGTGGAGACAAAGGGTGGAGACACAGGGCTGTGTCCCCAATGAACCAGACCTGGTATGTGGAGACAAAACCAAGGCAGTTTTGAGGTTTCGTTCCAAATCATTGTGCTGGAGCACTAGTTCGCTGTGACTAGAGCAACCACAACGACGCTTGTACCCACATGGACAGGAGTACCGTTCAAGCGAGCGAGGAAAAACAAAATCTAAACCAAAGTGTTTCCAGGGGTGTTAACATGTGTTGGAGGAAAGAAACAAAGGCCCATGTGAGCATGCTCTGTATCGCATCTACTTTTGGCGGGCTCTAAGTAAATCAAGTCAGAAGTCACTTGTTGTCACCTTTGCATCTCATGACCTAGCAAGCTCACAAGCAAGAAGTCGATGTCACCAAGTAGGGTACTCCATGAAGCAAACTAGCCCGCGGCAACCTACCATGTGGAGCTTTCTACTTTGCTGGCTCAATTGAGAGTGTGCCACCCATTGCTTCTGGTACTTTCAACATAGACAGCTGCGATCTCAGATATCTCAGGCGGGCGCCTGGCCCTGGAAACCCAGAGCCGGTCATTCGCAAAGCACACATGTGGCTGTGGGTGGCACCCGGATCTCTGGTCACCTCTGTTCTTCCTCTCAGTGGTCAACTCAGGTGGCCCGGTGCCATGACCCACACCCAAAGAGGCCCACCATGAGACTTTTGACCACGTGGGGACGAAATCACGCCAGCCTGGTGGTGCTTTCGAAGACATGAGTGGGTTCCTGTCATCCCAAGTAAAGGTTGAAAAGCAAAACTGCATAGCCACATTTTAACACCACCCAGCAGCACATCTTTGACCCCCCTCCCTCCCACTCCACCAGGCACAAGCGGTGGGACGCCGGGCCGGAGCAACAGGCATGGCTGCGATGTCGCCTCAAGGAGCTGAAAAGACCAATTGAACTATGCGGACGATGCATCACTGAGATTCATCCTGGAAAGAACACGCAAAGAAAACCGCTGAGTTCTTGGAGCGTTCGAACATCCATGGATTGGGCATCGCCGGCGATGTCCGAGGACCATATGGATTCTTCAGGATTGTCCAATTTCACTACGAACGAACACGCAATTTGCTTAAAGGTGCTTGAAGGATATCCTCGGGGAAGTCCAGCATCTTGCCCACAGGGCTTAAAAAACATCCCATCAGGGAAACTCCAAAATACCGAATCCGCCACCAAATTGACGAAATATGACTAGATACGTCACGACGCGTCTTTCCTCACCGACGCAGCGATTCTCCGGCATCAGTTAGGACCGAGCGTGCCTGGCGGACTACGTATGCCGGACTCGACGTGATCGACGGTCCAAGTGGCATCGACAAGTGGGGCCAAAGGACCGTGGCCAAATAGTTGTTGTAGATCCTGGCACAGTCATCACGATCCCGGTTCGACGCGGAGGCCGCGGCCAGGCCGCGGAGGGCTACCCTAAACCAAACCCCCATTCAGCTGGTGGTCCCACTGGGCTGATTGAGGCCCCTTAAAGTGCAAGCTCAAAAAGGCTCAAGACTCTCCAGGACGTACGCAGCGACTTTATTTCAAGAAGTCTCCATATTGCCATCATTGAAACATGTGTTTCTGGCATTTCTGGTTGGGGCTACTCCAGATTACTCCAGGCAAGCTTGGAATAAGCCAAGATCTTCTTGCCAAGGATCTGATTCTTCTTCTGCACGGCTTCAGTATATAGCTCCCCCAGGAGACCGATGTAAGTATTCATCGCCACCACCTTGGGAATGGTTTTTCACGCGGTGAGTTTCACGCGAGTTTTGCGCGTGTCCCGCATGTCCCCCAAGTTCACCTCTCCGGAACGGGGCCCCGTTCGTAGCGTCCGATCGCTGTTAGTTCGTAGCGGCGATGCCCTTTGTTCCCTAGTAGCGTCCGATCGTTCTAGTAGTAAGGCCAGGAGCCCCGTTCGTAGCGTCCTTGCTGTTCGTTGTTCCAACATGATGATGGGGTTCCAGGTCGGCCATGACAATCAAGCATCCCGAGTCCAGTGGACCATAGAGTCCGCGCTTGCGGAGTGTGGGGTCCTCTCCAGGTAGTGTGGGGACCTCTCCAGGTAGTGCCAGGAGTTCTTGCTTCAACGGGTACTACGTTGGTTTGACAGCAACCCCACGTTTGACCGGACGGATCCAGGCAGAATAGCGCTTGGACCCCGAAAAACGGGTGTTTCTGCCACCATTGATCGAGAATCGACTGGGGTGTGCATCTTGGGCACCCTTGACATCTTGGGGCTCAGATTCCTCGGAATCCGTTTGAGATGTTCGATATACTTCCTGCTTGGATGGCTTGGCACATTTCTGGCTCAAGTCGAAACGTTTAGTCACTTCGATCGAACCCCTAACACCCCCAGCAGAACCGGCCCCGAAAGGAAAAATCGGAGCATCCGGCTGAGCCATGGATCCGACAGGCTGAGGCTGATCAAGACAAAGCCCACCCGGATTCCTTGATACTGCCTGCCACGCGCGTCATCTTTGGGATCCTCACATCCATAACCCTGCACTTTTCTCAAATAAGAACAACACGCCTTTCACCTCCATGCCGCAGGCTGCCTGACAGTCGCTGGATCGAAGAGTGGACAGAGTGGACAGCTGTGGTCCACAGCTGTGGTCCTTCTCGTTGAAAGAAATCCAACCAGGCCAGGCCTGTGAACTCGTGGTCCACGATGGAAATATTGCCAGTCACATTGCGATGCCGATTTTGCCTCAGATTGTGTGAGAGGAGTCTCCATCGGCTGTTGAAGAGTCCTTGGAGTCTTAGAGATCTGGAAAAGAATCACCACAGTCTGCGGCTCGCCTTGTCATTCACTGTCTCCACATTCACTGAGTCCTCCCAAAACAAGTTGGATCCGTCTCCACGCGTCTCCACGCGTACGTACGACCATCCCGCTACAGGCATCACCCCTCCGATCGGTCCGATCGGTCCAATCTCGCTGGGTCCGGACGTTGAGCACTGCAAGCAGGTGGATCTGGACCCTGCTTTGGTGGGGGGGTGTTAAGGCCCGGACCTTGGGGTCATAGTTGTATAGGGGTATCCTTCAGGTCGAGATATCCAACTGGTGCTGAAAATGGAGGTTTAAGAGTAGGGTATACGGTCTGTAGGGTAGTCGGTGTTTCGATGTTTTTCTGACCCCTTTTTCATGGCTTGAAATCTGAGAAACGAGTCTTTGTCTCGAACTCCTGGGCCATTCTTGGTGAACCACGCACTCCATCCGTTGGGGCCATTCTGTCGCTTTTTGTGCCCCAAGATGCTTGGGCAGGTGATCCACAGGACACCAAAATCAAGTAACAACATGACAGCTTTGATCTTTCAGTTGCTGTCAACATGAGGTTGTTCAAGGCTAAAGGGCTAAGATGGCCCATCCAAATCAAGTTGCTACACCGATTGACATGGGCACATGACCGACATTGACTATGCCTCTCTTGCTGTGTCTAAATGTCCTTTCTCAAAAGTTTGCTGGGCAGGCACTCGCTGACAAGCGAAGTCTGCAACTGGTGCAAGCCTTTTTGCATAGCCTCCGCCAAAATCCATACCCAAACACTCCACGTATGGAATGAATGTTGGGTATTATTGGGTATTGTTGGGGCCATCCCATGTGAAGGCCCTTCTCTAAAATGGTGATGTTCTTCTTGACCGACTGGTACAAGTTTACAGGGACAAACTCCAAATATATGCCATACATTGACCCCTCAAACCATCCAACATATAATTAGGCAACAATGGCAGGTCACTTGCCAGCTCGCACACAGGTCGTGTCTGGGACAACGAAGCCGGTGCGGCGTCGCGAAGTCGGTCGAGGAGCAGCTCATCCAGGTCGAAGTCACTCAACATTTCCAAGCGGAACATGTCGATGAGGCCTCAAAAAGGTGGCGATTCGAAGGGCCTCACAACCAGCTGGGAGGGCCATGGCGCATGGGGGTTGAGTTGGTTCCAGCTGTGGAGTGGCTGTCGAGGTCTCAGAATCTCGTACTTCGCTGTGCCGAAAATCAGTCGGTCATGGCTAATCAGTCTCCTTGCGCCTCGCTCGAAGGATCTGAGTCGCATAAAGGATCTTTCAACCATCAGAATCGCAACTGAACAACTTTGTGCTATGCATTTTGCCTGCATGAAGTGCTCCGAGACGTGAGGCCAGAGAGACAACCAGGGCCGTCTCCGTTCTACCACGAAACAAGCATCTGATGTTGGATTCCCGATTCCGACCAGCATGTCGTGCGATGGTGGGACAGCAACTGGACCATCGCCGCCGAAGGGGGGGGAACCGCTGAGCATGTGGATGGATACTGCGTAAACAGCAGGAGCATGACCAAGATGTCTGATGCCCTCATTCTTTGCCCTTGGGCTGTTACATGCTTTTGGGAAACAAGTTGCCTTCATCATCCCTCATCCCATCCCATCCCATCCCATCCCATCCCTCATCTAGCTTCAGGGACAGGTGACGATCAAGGACGGTATCTAAGGAAGTCTCCTGATGCAAGGGAAAAACAAAATAGGCATGGAAGGTGGCCAGCAACGAGCAGGTCCTCGGCAGCTTGGGCGGCAAGTCCAGTGCTCAAAGGGAAGCTTGGAAGTGCTCACAGGTAGGCACCCAGAAAGAATGGTGCGAATCAGCAAAGGGTGGATTTTCGCAATTCCTAAGTTTGTAAGCAATTCCTTGCTTCTAAGAGGTTAAGTTAAGTGAATCCAAGAGGTCAACTACTTGAGTCTTTGAAATCGCTTTCCCCATCCTTTCAGGACCCAGATCTTTTGGTCCCGGCACTGAGATCAAGTGAGTGAAGGAGTTGCAAAGCTGAATTTCGGAATTGCATGTGCCTCTGCATGTCTCTGCCTTCCCCTGATCAATGGCATTGAAAACCCAAGAGATGATGCGAAAGCTTGCCCAGAATTGTTTGACATGTCAAACAATATCTCCATGATTCTCCATGCAATTGGCTCTTTTGTGCCAGCTGCCAAGCACCTAGTGCCAACATCTCCACGAGTCATCGGCTGTTTTCAAGTCCAAGTCTCAGGAAGAGCAAGAAAATGAGGGAGGCTGGACGCGTGACCGCATGGGCCAAAGGAACCACGTTGCGGCCCACGGATTCAAACAACTGCCTAGGCGCGGCGCGGAACCGGCGCTTCGGCCCGGTGATGCCCAGCCAGGCGCGGTGGTGTGGGCGGTTCCGGGTCATCCGACATCGACATCACACCCCAAGGACCTTTCCGCCACTTCTCGGTTCCGAGACGCCCGACCGAGCCGACGAGACGACGCCCTCCTTCCCCGAGCGGGTTTGGACGTGAACGTCGGTCGGGTCTGAGAAGACGACCACGACCACGCCTCGACGTCGATGCTCGTGTCTCCCTCGGACTCGACGCCCAGTGTTCCGGACCTCTTACGTCCATCAAGACGCGTGCTGCAGCTATACCGTAACCACACCACTGGTTCTTGAAAGGTGCATTGAAATAGGTCCAACCTGCCAGCCTTCCAAAAAAGTCTTGAGCTGTCCAATTGGAATAACCAGCCTAGAAACACGTCTTTGAAAGAACACAAACGACATGTCAAAGCGAACGTCCATCATGGCGTTCAACTGAAGAGGCATTGAGGGACATGAAAACCCTGTTGCCGAGTTGCAGGCTGCTGATGAACATCGCCCAGCGACAAAGGATCAGCCTCACTTCATTGGTTTTCTGCAATAGATTCCAACCACAGCATCATTTCATGCTTTACAATGCTTCCAAGCTTCATAACGAAGAGTCGGTGTGGCAGCCAACAATACAGGTGTCCCAACACCATCCACTTCAAATCGAACACCAAGCTCTACCGCCCGGAGACATCACAGAGTTCGTTCACCACCAAAAGGACGGCCGAAAAACACCGGCTCTACCGCTCTCTCTCTCTCTCTCTCTGTGTCCAAGGAGCACGGCTAAAAGGTTGGGATGGTCCGCAAAGTATCCAACTCAGTGGACCACATGATGTGCCCGAAGGCGGCATCCCACATGTATTGTGTCCCACAGTTGTCCCACAGAATTGGCTGTTGATGGCGCTTCATGTTTTCGGCACAGGAAACGACCGACAACCATGCAACCTATCAAAGGCTGCAACCTATCAAACAATAGTACACTCAACCCGCCCCTGATCAAAGGCTGCAACAATCAGCGACCACCGACATGTTTCCGTTGAAGAACATCTGCACGCGTTGACAGGTTTCTTCTGGTTGCTCCAGGATGACCAACAATGATGCACTCCCCATGTTTTGAGTTGCCCCCTATGCAAGTAAACATGGACATCTACTGAGGTTGCATGATCCGTTCTTGATATAGAATTGCTTGGTGGAACCGGTCCTTCGGTTACACATCGCTCATGTTTTGCGCCGGTCCTGGTGGTCCATCCAACATGGATCCAAATGGACCCCAATGTTTCACACATCAATGTTCAATGTTCCTAGTCGAATTGATGTTGATGTGGTTCCTAAAGCACTGGTCTTTAAATCCGTGACGTGCTCCACACATCTCCACACTTCTCCCTGGTCTTCAAGAGCAATGCACTCCTTCGTCTCTGACACCGAGGAAACACTTCTCAACCTCGTAACCGGTTGGTTGGATACATCTAGCATCATCGAACCGTTCCCCATTTTGCGGATGAAAGGTATGCCAAGGTTCCCTCTTGCTTGCCCTCCACCTTGTGCTCCCATGGCGCCCAAAAGGCTTTCCATCGGCGCTCCGTGAACTTCTCCCAGCTCCTCGGATTGACATTCGACCGACATTCCAAATAAATAGATAACATCTCTGAAAGCAGGGAGCTTGTAGAGTCGAACTTGGTGTAGAACCCAGTGGGCAAGGGGGATTAGGATGATTAGGACCGAGCTAACAGTCAGAATCCCAAGGTTGAAGCTTCCAGGATGGCAACGTTGGGCTTGAAGGGTTCAGACACCACATGAGCAGCGGACAGTATTGCCACGATGATCGTTTTTGGTGGGATTCATATCGGTTTTTCAAGGTTTATTCAACTATATTTTAGCTATATATTTAAATTATAGACAACATGCCTGCAAATAGGTTTGAAGACAATGAATATACGACATATTTCGAACAGCCACAGAATCTCAGATTGCAGGCGTACATGGGCGTACACAAATGGCACAGGACTTGTTCTATGTGGCACTGGGCTGCGCTTGTCAAAGATCACACAAATGAGCTGCGATCTTACCCCATGCGTATCATTATTGCGAGGAAGTTGGTTTTTGTAGTGCCCGGCGTCGGATTTATTTAGGATAATCGTTTGCTTATCGTTTGGTACGCTGATTGATATGTGAAGGAGAAGCATGGGAAAAACCCTTCCAGCAAAATGAAACTGGTTTGACGCGAGGCAAAGGATTGAGGAAACCCTTTTACCATCGGTTCAGCTCAAAGGAACAACATGCTACTGTAAATGCAAAACATTTTCAGTACATATAAACAAAATAAATCAGTAAAATGGTAGTACATACAAAAACAGTAATAACTGTTTTCTGATACAAAACTATAAGTCAGTAAAACTGTAATTTCTGATACCAAATGGTAGTAATTACTGGCTTTTGGAAGCCTGCCGGCAGGACAACACCGAACCTTCCCAAGGTCGACCGGTCGAGTGAGCCCAGGTCCGGTCAGCCGACGACCGGGAAGTGGTGGCCGTTTGATCATGGAACACACAGGTAGATGTGGAGTCCGCATTCAGCTCTCCTAAGGAATATAGGTCCAAAAATAAGAAAATAACATACATAACTGTATAGGTAAATCTATAGATAATACTGGCCCTATACTAGGCACCAAAAAATGCCCTACTTGCCCTACTTAGTAAGGAGGAACCCTGTGGCATTGTTAGCCTCTCAACTCCAAGGCACTGGAATTGCTCACTGTGTTGAATAAACTCGTTTCTTGCCTCGGCACTTGCCGCACACAGTTGACACATGTCCCATACACTCCATGAGGCGGTGAGGTGGAACATGGTAGCTTCCAGATTCTGAACGAGTGGAACGTGGGTTGGAAACTGGCGGTCCGAAAACTTGATAACTTGATAGAAGCGTGAGTAATGAAGCTACCTGTAGAACAAAAAATGTCACTTAAATTTGCTAACCCAGACACTCCATGTATGCCATGCCTACATTGGCCCACCGAAACCACCCCAACTGATCGGCATATATGGCAGTCCCATGGAGCGTCTGGGTGTGATGTACCTTTCGAGACTTGAAACCAACGCCGTCATCAGTATAGTTTTTCTTGAAACTTCTGATGTTCCTTTGACTGATCAGATTGGAGGACGTCGTCCCCAAGAAGAACACATTAAAAGCTCGGATCCAAACACTCAGTGCGAGTTCAAGCCAGTTATAATAGTCGGTTAAGGCATGGACTATAGAACAACAAACCACTTTCGGTGCATTAGAACGACCTATTGCGGCGGCAGTGCCATCTAGTGTCCACAGTACTGGTTGCCTGCTTAAATGTACAATATATAGGCTATTAGGTCTCGGCCCGAATTCGACCAGATGGTGGAGCTGTGTCGGCTGATGTTCGGGAGTCCGTTTCACTTGTGCCATGGCAATCCTCACCAGTAGAATGCCTCCTACTACTGGAGGGCCGCACGATGTGGTTCTTGACCTTGAGGGTACCAATTCTCTCAGCACGGAGTTGGCACTGAGCTCTTCGGTTATGGTGTGGGGCATGGTTTTGCCCCCGCCGCTGACTTGGCTTGTGAATGAAGGACCAGGGCGCTCAGCGAGCAAGGGCTTAGCAGTCTCAATGCATTGCTTCAGCGCTCAATCATTGGCATTCTTTGCTGGCTTTGGGAAGACATGCTATGCATCTACTCTTCACGCAGCCTTCGCTGCCATGGTAGACCACAGCCTTTTGGCTGATTCCTGTCTCCCACTTTGCCTCGAGATCAGAACCACGAATGGTTAGATTCGGACATCGTCACGACCCATTCGACAAGGGTGACATTCGAATTCGCCAGGCAGTACCACTATGGCGAGTTCACTTTTTGGCTGCCAACTCTCAGCGCCTCTTCTCCTCAACCTCCCGGACACATGGGCTTTCTTTTGCCCAGAAGATGCAGATGTAGTCTAAGACAGACAAGGAGACCGGAATTTGGGGGTAGCCAAATTCCTTGGCTGTCTTTCTAGATCATTGTCACCTTTCCTGTCGAGACCTGAGCCTTCGGGGCTGCACATGCTTGTGTTTTTTCCCTTGGCTTCTTTGTGCAAAGTCATCCAAACCTGCCAGCACCTGACTGGTAGAACTTCGTGTCACTCAGGGGCTTCCAGAGCACAGTCTCAAGCCATCTGAGGATGATTATACACAGTTAATGCTTTTCGACAGTCTGTGGCGTGGAAGATTCTCATCCGGCACGGCGGGTGGCCACACTCCACCCCCCCAGTTTGAAATTGTCTAAAGCAGCCTGTTTGACCGCCGCACCAGTCGGCCTGAAGACCGGCCACACTGTTCTGCTCACGCCGAGCATGTGGCGTCACCGTCCACGATATATATATATATATAGGCTATTATAGGCCATGATTATGCCTATGAGAAATCAGTAGTTAACTGTAGACCACCAAGAGGGGGGTCAACCCGAGTCGCTCGGGGGTTGGAAGTTGAGGTGGCCACATCCGTGAAGAAAGGAATCAGCTCCTGCACAGCTTGATCCAAATCCTCCAAACGTCAGGGTCAGGGCAGACCCTCCACTCTCCACAGCATCAGTGTCAAAGATTCCAGTGGATTGGTGTATAAGAAAAAACGAACATGTTGTTGTAGTAAAAATACTCCTTTAAGTATGATTCTATCTTTTCAGAAGCCAGGCTCTGTAGTTCTGTGACTGGGACCAAAGGCTGCCACCGGATGCCCAGCCCATCGCAGCTGGAGTTGCGATACCCAGGATGTACGCCATCACGAGGCCGATGGAAAGGACCTCCCGAAGACGCGCGACGTCGTGGCGTTCCGTCGGAAGCCATTCGGGGGGGTTGACAGCCTGGTGTCGGTCAGAACCGGCCCAGCTGCGTCCGAAGTGATGAAAACATCTTCAAAGAGTGCCAAGACCACTGAGTCGATAAAGAAGAACCTTCTGTTCCCACAAAAGACACAGTGAAGGCCACCCAGAGTGCCAAGACCCTGAGTGTGTTCATCTCTTCGCTGGGAAGTGTATCACTCACTGGTCGTCGACCCATCACAGTCGAGCCGACCCATCACAGTCATGGGGGTCCAGCGTCATGAGGGGCTGGCATCTTAGAATTGACAGAATTCTGGTTCCAAAGTTCAAAGTTGAGACGTCCAAGAATTGTCAAAATTAAGTAGGCTGAATTGGTGTCTCAATCCTTGCTACGCACCCAAGACTTCAACCCTGCCGATGGTTCGAACTCTCTCTCTGCCCTGGTGGCTCTGACCCTGGCTCTCAACTGGTGAGCAGCTCTGAGCAACTCGGTTTGCTGCCTCGATGGAGAGAAGCACCATGGTGTAGAGCGATGTCTTCACCGCAAGGCATCCAAAGTCTGCAGTGAAAGATCTTCATTGTGGCCCGTGTTTTGAAAACGAAGCGGTTTGAATTGGAACCAACCAAACGTAGGATGGAGTCAATTTTTTACATCATGTTGCATCTACTTGAGACTTGAGACAACTAAACTAAATCCCATGCAGTCTCACTAATTCCACATGCACCCGCTGGTTGAACACATTGGCTCCAAGTGGCTCTCCAAAGTGATCATATAGAACATGATCCGGTCGATGGCTTTCCACAATAGGCAGGCTGTAGACGCTCCCATCAAAACAACCTGAGGATAAGTTTCTCTATCCGTCTCCTAAGTTTGTTCGGGAGTCTGGCGGCTGGGCACAACTTCATGCGAAAAGACTTGTCTTCTCCATGGTTTTAACCTTGAATCATTCAAAACATATAGCTATATCATAGCGAGACGGGACTGGTTACTTTTAAACTTCCGAACCTGGAGGTGCTTGTGGACGGTGTTTAACAAAAAGTATATGTAGATATAACTATGTTAAATATAGAAACAACAAACACCATCATACACCCCTGTGCAAGCTCGGAACTGTTCACCCCCTTCCTCACAACCCCAAAAACACAATGACGGGTTACATATGTATTCTGAACAAACCCTTGGAATCCTACATCGACCCGTCTCGGCCAAACATCTCCATGGCAAGGCTACTGCCCTTCCCACGTGCGAAGTGGACACGATGCCTATTTGGAAAACCCATGAATCCAAATACCAAGAGGGTTTGCCATCCACTTAAGGGCGTTGGACGGTCATGGTCCACACTAGGTATCATTGTGAGAATCTTGTAGTTGTAAAGGGCTCTCGCCGATCTTCGCCGATCGCGCGGCATCACACGGATCCCTTCGAGGACGCGGGTTGATTTGTTGGGTCCCTGAAAGGGTTGTAGATGTGAAAATTGGGTCAAGCCTTTCGCCGATCTGAGGAACTCAAACAAGTGATGAAGGCGGGACCCAACAAGTGATGAACTGATCGAAGTGGAGGAACTCGCCGAGATCCTCCGCGGAGCGGAGCTGGAACCCGGATATTGGGGAGACCGAGGAGCGGTCATGGTTCCGGGCACCGTTGCTGTGCGCACGGCGAAGGCCACAAAGCCCTCAGAGTCAAGGGAGGGAGGGTAGGAGGGTAGGAGGTCTGTTTAGTGTGTAGGTTTTTTTGGGGGGCCCAAGTACTGAACAAATTGTCAAAACGTAGACCTTATTGGACATCTAATTATAGAATTTAAAGCATTATTAAGTTGATTAGAAGGACATCAAGTAGGACTCAAAAGGAAATCAATACTGAGAAAGCAAAACGACACATTGATTAACAATGAAAACCATAGACAATGTTGCAGGAGACGTTAATCAAATACTATTACATCCCAAAGGTGCGTTGTTTTGAAAGAGGGGAGGGTTAAAATAGTGCGCAAACACTAATCAGGGGAGGGTAACTAATCAAGATTCAACATTAGTTTTCGGTATAAGATGCAACTATGTCAAAAAAATAGTAGTTCAGCTGACGTTTCTATGTTGAACGATTATTTCAAAAATTCACTCACCGTTATGTTTAGAAATCGTAGCACAACATCCGACACGTAGGTTACTGTTTTGTTTAACATGTGGCGCATTTGAAAACTTGAAACTTCTGCAAACTGCTTTAAGAAAGTTAATTTCTGCTAACTGTGCATGTTCTAGCCCTTGTGACGGTATTACATGAATTAAATGTTAACCGAACATCTATGTATATATATAAACTAAAATATGTCAGAAGTTAATGTTAACAAGTGTAATAGGAATAAAACGGGAGCATTAAAATACTTGATATTCTCTTTTGGCTTGAAACAGGCATGTTAAACGGTTAAGATGTTTGTGGGAAAGACTGATAATATTTGTATACTCAAAAACTGAAAAAAACACAAACTAATAAATATGAAAACGATGAACTTTTATTATCAGAAATCTGCTTCAGAATCTTTCCTTCCACACAGAACACCGCAGTTTGAACTGGGGTTTGAACAAGGCGTCTTGACTTAAACGGAGTTAATATGATATACTCAGGCGCTGCCTTTAAGATCTTTAAGGAATAGAATGGCGAGATCAAACGGAAAAAAATAAACAACTCCTGTTGACCACCAAAGCCCGAATTGCTTTCAGGCACTAAGAGGATGATGAACAGTAAGTCATTCGCAATCACCTTCAGCCGGCGGTCTTCGTCTCGCACGCCGGCGATCGGTAAGAACAGCCGGTACAGCTGATACACCTTCGGCTAAAAGTGATCCACTGCAGTCCAGTCCACTGCAATATATGTATATATACATATATTGCAAATATTGATGAACGTGGTCCATAGCGCCCTGTAGCCAATTCTTCACAGTGATACACTGTACGACTACAGGATTCAGCATCCCAAAGATTCGCTCCGAGTACCCTTCAGTGCCAATTTGTTAAACACAATATATACCCAGCACCAGGATTCTGACATCTTCTGGTTCAAATTGACACGAATAGAATCCGGTGCCCTCGAAGCCGACAATGGGTTGGAACCATGAGTCAGCTCGGAAAGGGCTGACAAAGAAACCTGGAAGGCCAACGAATCAGGCCACTGTCGCTTGTTTTTCTTTCCAAACGGCGACAACTCAACTGGGTTTGATCTCGGTTCATGCTAAAAGAACCACACTACTGCTTGCAGCTACCACGTGTGCGCAGCCAAGCTCATCTCTAGTTTTTCTTTCAGGTCGTGATCAGGAGCATGCGGTAGTCACTGGTAGCTCCATCATGGCAATGGAAAAAGTGAGGGATCCTCTATTCTTCCTGGTATCCTCTGTCTACAACTTGTTCTTTTCTGATCAGGTACCTCTAGTAGACATATATCAATAAGAGCATCAGGCACCTTGTCTTCAATGGCCTCAAGTTTTGATCCCTGCGACCCCCTCGCATCTTTGGCCTACAGGTTTGATCCAGTGTCACAGCATAGTTCTGAAGCCGTCCCTCCGCTGGCGCTTCTATATAAGTCCATCACCGACAAGAAACCAACAAACATCGAAAGGTCCCAGTGGCATACTTGAAGTGGTGACGTACACGAGCCTTGGCCGCCAAGACCAAACAACAGGCAAAGGTTGTAGTGAAGACCTTGGAGTCTGAGCCTGCGTTCGTCAGCTCCTGGGCTCGCTCAAGGGACGACTCAAAGGACTCGAAGAGAGTCACGGGGGGAAGCCAGGGAGGCTGGGGGGGCATGGTCTATTATAGTTATAGGCCATCCTGAATCAACCAGGGATGGTTTTGTGAACAGTTCATGCGGGGCTCAAATTTTGCTACTTTAAACATCTTGACATCTTGCTTAAACTATATAACATGAAATCTGTGCTTTTGCTTGTGTGTGTCTAACCTCAACTAAGTAGTGAACCCCACTCTCCATTCCGTGAACCAGACCGTGCAATCTCCGAAACCGGACCGAGCAAACCGTGACCAGCAATCCGTCGAACGACGGAACCGGCATAGATACCAACATGGCCTTCTGAACACTACCCCACATAGAGCTATATATTCCATGCATAGAGTATGTGGTAATATTATGGAATATTTGTCCTTTATTTCTATCCGTCGACTTGATTTTAAGTTCACTGGCTTGCGGCTTGGTAGAATTTTCAGCACCTGTTCAGCCTTTTCAAGTCATCTGAGTCCATCAAGTCTGTGTCACCAACCTCTGTGCAATAGATGTGATAATATGATATTGGAAAACAACAACAACAACAACAACAACCACAACAACAACCACAACCACAACATGGTGTTTGTGATTGTGCATCAAAGTAGTTCTCAAGGAGACCCCATAGACCTTTTTCCTTGCTAGCTGGCTGTCAATGTTCAGCTTATGCGTCCAGTGGCAGATAGGAACATGACCAAGACCTGCACTGTCTGTATTGTTTACTGTTAAAGCAGTATCTGGACACACCTACAAAAGCCCACTGGGTTGAATGCACCAACGCTTTGGAGGATCATCATGGCCTGTGAGCACCACAGGATATCACAGGAATCCGACTCAGAAAGACAAGAATTGGGGCCCGAATCCTTTGATTTACTAGTCGCTGATGAAAGGCGGTTATTGTCACAAAATTGATGTAAATTGAAAGGAGATGACACAAAAGACCCTTGACAAAGGCTTTAGCCTCCGTGGTTGGAGGGTCCTCCTGTGTCTTGTGGGGACAACACACCCTCAGACTCTCCGGAGCTCCCGCAACATCACGGCCAAGTCGTGGTCGTCGCACATGAAAAGCTGCTTGGCAGGGCTGATGGAGTAGCCCACACTTAAGGCGATGCGATGGAAACCAATATATTTCCTCAGGTGCCCACACCGCGGGTCAAAAGCAGGGCTCCTCAAAAGGGATATATATTATAATGATGATTGATGATACATTTGCTACTGATGTCGTTTGATGACTATACATTCATGACAATATGCGTTTTCTTTCTAGCAGGCTTAAAGCAGCGCGTGTATGTACTTATGTTACTTGTTCAAGGGTGTAGTTCTGCCATGTTGACACTTTGGGGTTGGGGGGTCGGGGGCTTAATTATAACATTTGTCTGTGGATTGCTTGCAGCAATGCTTCGGTTTGCGCCAAGTACGATGATGTCTCGCAGATTGTCGTTGCTTCTGCATTGTTCACAGCGCGGACAAAAAACGATCGAAGCCGGATCATCAAGAACTCGCGACGCTGCAGAGGTTGAAAGCAAATTATGTTGAAAGAATAGACTTCCAAACAGCCGCATAGCTGCAAGGTATTTCTTCAAAAGAGTCAAGCATAGGGTCTGAATGTGGAATGGCACACATGGAGCTTTCTTTCCGCGTGACAGCCGGAACATGTCAGCATGTCTGCACTTCTGCAGTTGAAGGGGCTCAAACTCGCCACGGCTGGGGGGGGTGGACAACCGGATCGTACAACGTTTGTGCCTGTTCCAAGCGGGCGGAGAAGTCAAAGAGCAAGAAAGGGGCGGCAGTGAAAGGCGCTTGCGGAAAGCGACAAATCATAGATATTGCAACAGTTTGTTGCTAGACATTTTGTTCTGCCTGCCGAGAAAGAAAACAACAATATGCTGCTGGAAATGCATTGATGCAATGAACCTCCGGATTCCACACAGTGTTTTCAGGGAACAAAACTGAACAATGCATTTTTCCGAGTTGCTGAATATTCCGGCTGCACCTGCATCAACAGAGGCTGCGAACAATTGAAGGTTCCATCAAGTCAACTCCATAGTGGTCCCCGAATAGATAAAGTTCGTTCATCACCACGTAGAAGATGTATTGGACACCGTGCCATCCTCTCTATTTGGGGATCACTATACCATACTCTGAATGGACTTCAAAGGCCTTTGGACGACCAAGCAGCGGCCTCAACAACTGGATATATGGTTGCTGAAGCTCACAAGGGGTGGTCAGTGGCGGTGAAGGCAACCCCGTACTCATGATCATGATACACCAAACATACCAAACTGAGAAGTGTAGCAGGGGAACCTTTAAACATTTTTTTTCCCACAATTAGGTTTCCAATATTTTTTGACTTTACAACCTGTGGAAATATCAGCATGTAACAGCTATATATTTCCCAACGTCATTTTTTGCAAAAAAACAATCTTTGCACCTCCACCCACTTCCACCAGACTCTCCGATCCGCCAATCGCCGCCACACTCGCCACGCCAATCGCCTTCGTAGCTTGGAGAGCTTCGTGTTGAAGGACTCGCAGGACTCGTGACAAAAGCACCACTTGCCAGAGTATTTGTCATGAGTAATGCCTTGGATGTTTCCGCCACTCTATTCCCCAGCAACAGGAGCGGGTGATAAAAAATTTTCTGGTCCACATATTCAGTCATTCACCCAGGAACCCGGAAAAAACAAATCATGTCACCCCAAACAAAAACGCCAAGTTCACCCAAGATGCTCAAGCGCATGAGTTTCTCTCTGACCTCTTTCTCTGACCTCACCGGCCGAGGTCCTCCGTTCCCGGCTCGGCGCGACGGTCGTCCTCAATCGACTCCCGAAAGTCCGTTCTACGACCGAGGTCCACAGGATCGAACTTCAGTCCATGGTGCGTCCTGTTTCCCCAGATACCGTGAGCTATTGGGGTTCTGACTTCAAGTATAGGAAGAGCTGCATGTGTGCGGTGCCGCTAAAGGGTGCCGCTGCCACTGCAGGGCGCCGCTGCTGTGTGCGCTTGAGAACTTGGGTGCTGGTGATGCTGCAGGGTGCCCCTGCTGTGTGCGCTTGGGAGCTTGGGTGGTGGCGCCACTGCAGGGCGCCGCTGCTGTGTGCGTTTGTTTTTGGTAGTGTACATCCACGCGATGTTTTGAGGAGCTTTGCGCAAGGCGAGTGAAGAAACCGCGACAGCTTGAATGCAATGATTTGAAAGCTATCTGGCGTCTATGCTGGCGTAATATTTTTTAACATGTCATTAGTCCAGTTACTCACTTATGTTACGTCCAAGTACAGATTAGTCCGAATGAAAAACACTTTACATAGTTCATTGGTGGATTTCCACTTTGGGCGGCGCCGAACAAGGCAGTCCCAAACCATATGACGAATCACTGGCACGCTGTATACCTCAAATTACTTTACTTCGAGTGATCCCCACCGGTGAAAAGGCAGGTCACAAGATTGCGTGTGTGTTCTTCTGGTTGGTATACCGCCCCGGCCTTCCACCGAACGGCCGTTCACATGCTTTCGCAGGGCACACCGGAATTGCACGACCGGGTAGAGTTAGAGGGTGTGTTTGCCCTCAACGTACAGCCTTTCTCCCAATGCCAAGGGGGCGCCGCGATTGAAATTCGCTTGATTAATACATTCTGCCCTGAGCTTCAATTGGCGGGCAGTTGGCCTCAGCGAACTTCTCCTGATGCTGGCCTGGCCGTCCGTGACAACGTGCTCCCCATGCACGCGGTCCCTCTTCACGAAGATGATGCAATCCTCGGCGATGTTGTTTTCGACTGGGTTTGGGTTGGTTTTGGTGAGGGAAGCACAAATGAACACAAATGACACCATCTTCGCGCCCGGGTTTGCAAACACACGACGAGGAAAAGGAATCGAGCCGAGGAAACTTGTTATAGGGAGCGGCAAGGTCACGGGCGGGGTCAGGAGCAGCGGCAGTCGCGCGTATAGGCCTTCTGGAGGTGCTGCGCGCGCGACAACATCTGCATGATATGAAGCGTGGGATCACCGTAGTTGTTTGGGAACAAGTGCTTGCAACAAAACATGGCTGGCTTTTAAGGCGGGCTTAGCGCGGCGGAGGAGTAAATGATTTCGCCGCCCTCTCAACCGCAGATGGCCTCAGAAGAGCGTGACTGTGAACGAGGGTGATCAGCAGGATGACAATTGTAGCAATTTCGGGAAGCTATAAGAACATTATGTACGTATTGACCACACATATCTCACGTACGTGCCTCGACCAATGCGGGCCCACTTTGCACAGTGGCTGGGGCCATATATATTAAAAATGGCTGGCCACCGAAAGCAAGCTGCAAATGGCTGCTCAAGCGGCTGGGGGATGACTGCCCGCCAGCCCGGCCGCAGGAAGCATTTGAGACAAAGAAAAGCCGTTTCTTTCAGCTGTCCATGTCGGCCGTCTTGCCGTGAGGTGTGGCGAGGCAGCGCCGTCGTTTGGGCGCCGGCGGCACCCCATCCCCGGCCTTGTGGCGCTGGCGCGGAGGCGCCAATACCACCAGTTATCCTGCTCAACCTGAGGCACGCACGAGGAGCAGTGTCGAAGATCGCGCCCTCAAAAGAAAAAAGCAGCGCTGGCCTGCCGTGAGAATAGGGGACTTGTCACTTGTCTTTTTCTTTGGGCCTCGGCAACGATCGCATCCTCTTCGACGCTGTTTGCCGGCGGGCGGCGACCATGGCTCCACGACTTCCATCGGACTACGTGGAGCAAGCAAAAGGAAAAACCAAGAAGAAGAAGACAAAGAAAAAGAAAAAAGATCAAGTAGTGCAAGTTGCCGGTATATAGGCTTGATGGCGGCGTGTCGGTTGTTTTTTTCTTCGTGCTTCAGGCGCTGGCAGCGGCGACTTCCGTCTCCATGGGGAAAGGTCGTCCTGTAGCGGAGACAATGATAAAGATAGAAAAACTCACAAATATTCTATTTTACGCCTCGCTGCCAGAAACGGCATACTTAGTGGTTTCGTGGCAGCTGCTGGGGCTCAGCGTGCAACTCACCACCTGAAGATCAAGTACTCTTCCACATGCTCTTCTCTTGCTGCTGTATAGTGGTTGCTGTGGTTGCTCTTTTGCTGTTTCGTATTGGAAATGTCATCTGTGATACTTTTCAACATTTCAGAGTTGCTCACTACAACATGTTTCTTGTACTTGATATGTTTACAGATTGCAAGGACTTCAGCCCAAAAAATATAGCACGACTTCTGAAGCCCGTGATTTACTATAACGACTTTGAAGGGACTGTGCCTCCGGGGGTCTTCCGGGGACACCATTAGTAATTGTGGAAAGTTGTGTCTTAAGACCTCCCAATTTGTGGTGGAAATGCCATGGGGTATGGTAGTGCTGACTGCGATCTGGCACATGCGGTTGAGGTCCGGTAGTGCCCACTGCCATCTGGCCCTTGCGGCTGAGGTCCGGTAGTGCCCACCGTGATCTGGCGCTTGCTGTTGAGGTCAGGCAGTGCCCACTGCGATCTGGCGCTTGCCGTTGAGGTCCGGTAGCGCCCACAGCGATCTGGCCCTTGCTGTTGAGGTCAGGCAGTGGCCACTGCGATTTGGCGCTTGCAGTTGAGGTCCGGTAGCGCCCACTGCGATCTGGCGCTTGCAGTTGAGGTCTGGTAGTGCCCACTGCGATGTGGCGCTTGCAGTTTAGGTCCGGTAGTGCCCACTGCGATCATGCACTTGCAGTTGAGGTATAGTCCGTTGCGATCTGGAGCTGGCAGTTGAGGTGCGGTAGTCAAGGAGACGAGGAGAAGGAGGAGGAGGAGGAGGAGCAGGAGAAGAGCTCTGATAAAATCTAACAAACCTCACCTGGCAGGTGGGAAAAAAAACACATCTCTGTCAAACCATAGGACTCCTGACAGCTAGACTTTTGGGGGACCCCATGATATGTCCGGATCGTTCTGGGGCCAAAAGGACTTGATTGATGAAAACAAAAGAAGAAAGGTCCGACAGCCTCAGATCAGGTCGAGTTAGGGGTCGAGTTAGGGGTCGAGTTAGGATCTATAGATTCATTTTTTTCACTTGGATGAACTTCAGAGCGACTGAGTTGATGCATATCCTCACCTGGTACGACACAGGGCACGGCACGGGTATGCTAAAGAGCATATCTAGACCGAGATCCATCTGATCATAAACGCACACAACCCGCTACTCAGCCCTGGTTGACCGACAGGGCTCCAAGGTACGGCAATGGAAGTGCTACGTCGAAAATGTCTGAAGTGGGGCTTTCCACCAGGTGCCTCAGTGAGAACGACGTCTGACACGAAGTGGAACCTCTGGTATAACGCCTGGCACAGAGGACATGAAGTGTTCCCAAACCGACAAGAGGCAAAGAGGGGGGGGCCAACAAAAAGCAAGTTCTTTGTTTTTTTTGATGGATTTTCTACCTTGCTCCACTGCCGCTGGCCTACATCCCATGCTACATCGGGGGGGCCGCCCCCCTGCCAGAAACCCCCTGCCCCGCAAACTGCCCACGGGCATCAGACTGCCCACTGTGTCGTGTAGGAGGTGTCAACATGATCTGCCCAACAATCCCAGCAAATCTCAACATAGCTACAAATGACACATGTTTTGAAAAATCTGGGAAGACTATAGTGACTAGTGCTTCTGGAGGCTTTTCAGAGAGCCTCTGGACCAAGAGCGCAGTTGATTCATATTGATTGACCAACTCAATGTGTCCAAAGCCGGGCGACAACGTCCAAGCCTTCTCTTTCCATTCCTGCTCTTCCCGGATGCGCGTGTCCAGTTGTCCTGTCAGAGAAGTCCAGCGCTGAATCCAAGCAGTGCGGAGTGAGCAAAGGGTGGTTTCCCAGAAGGGTCACCTTCCCCACCTTCGTTTCTCACAAAGTTCTTGGCAGGATAAATCACACTTCTTAAACTTCATCAGAGAAAATAGTTCTTAAACGATTTCAAACACTTCTTCAATCACTGCTTCTTCTTCTTCTTCTTCAACTTCTTTCAGCATCAATCAGTTCTTGGCCGACTCAGAAAAGAAAAACTTGTCAAGGCCTTCGAGGAGTGGAACATTTTAGTGGAGGAGTGGAGCATGGAGCATGGGATTTGGTTCCGTGACTTTGTGCTATAGCAAGGCAGGATGGTACACCTGCAAGAAAGGAATGTGTGGGTGTTGAGCTATGAAAGTCTTTTTCTTCAGAGCGCTTGCTTTGTTCAGCTACAGGTTTATGATGCCCCCTACCTTCTGGGTGGAGACAGGTGGTATCCCACTACTGCCAACGTTCATCGTTTTTGTTGCTCAGGTGGGACCCCCTCTGGCTTGTGAGAGCTTACGAACTTACGAGGGTGCCCACCGGTCCCCTGGTTGATCACCCACTGAGCTTGGAAGTCAAAGGCATTCAAAAGCTATGCTTGAAAAACAGATAAACAAGAGCAAGAAATAGAAAGAACAGTGAGGGGTGGGTACCATCTGGGCTACCCCCTCACTGCAAAATTCCCATGGTGAACTCCTACACTGAAGGCTTCCGACGAAATTATTGGAGAGGTGGGGTACCCTTGATCCACCTCCTCACAGCAGAATTCCTGTGGTTATTGTGTCTGGGGGGCTCTCACCACCCAACCATATTATGTGGGGGGTATCCAAGGGCTACCCCCACCCTCTAAATAAATACTCGGCAGGATTTCCTGGGGCTTCACTCAGCAATAGTATTATTTGGGAGGCTTTTTCAGGGGCACCCTGACGATCTCTGCCAGACAACAAAACTTTAAAGACACGTTTTAAATGCACTTGCTTAACAGTTTTAGTTTTCTTATGTGTTCTCGATAAGCTTGCATGTGCTATCAAACTGTCAGGCAGCAGAAACAAATACACCTCTCCTGCGATCACCTTTCTCTTCAACATGCTTCCACTATCCTCAACTTGTGGAAATTATTTTGAGACTTATTTTGAGGTATCCTCATGGGTGGTCTGAACAATTATGTTCGCAACATGTATCGTTGGAAGCAAAATTATTTTTGGGTACCTTATACCCAATTCTTAAGCAAATACAAGGGTCCCCACACACCACCCCCCTTTCTCAAATAGTTTCCAAAAAAGACTTCTAGGACATTATTTTGAGAGGTGACGGTATACCTCAAAATAATCTCTCAAGGGAGGAGCCATGGTTTATGCACGAATCCACAGTCAACTCTTGCCAGTAGGGCACGTTGGTTTTCCACGTGATCTCCACAGTTGCAGATAGGTATCATATACCTATTGGACTGGGGGTATCCCTTCTGTTAATCAACCAACCAATAGGAAAAGGCAATTCATGCTGCAAACCATGAGGGAGCCAACACAGGCTGCCACTCATAGAACGCAACTCAGCATAAACTTCTTTGTGGCTTCACTTGCCAAAACCAAGATCTCTGTTTTTTAGCTATTGTGGTCTGCAAAATAGACAGAATACATGTTGTCATATTGTGTTATTCATTGATTCATTTTCAGGATGTGCCATGTTCGAATGTGGTTCACATGACTTTACCTGGGTAGGGGTCTCGTGCAACACCCGGCCCTGGCATGGTGCAACCCGTGCCTTTAAGGAAGATTTGCAGCTCATCTTCCTCAACTTCCTCGAGTAGGCAGCAAGGCCCTCTGATGTCCAGCAAAGCCGAAGGACATCCCTAACATATGCAGTATCGCTATCCATCCTCCTAATTACTTTTCTAATGGTGAAACTTTAACGGTGTATATGTTTTACATCCCATTGAGCATCAGTGGCATTTGTAAATCCTCCATCCCCTTGGTGCTTGGTGAAAGCAGTTAGATGTTCCTTGAACATCAAAAGTTTCCTTCATCTTACATGCCATTCAACAGCTTGTCATGTATTAATAACTATGAGCCTAGCCTTCGGCAAACAAATGAATTGCCAGAAACGGTCGGGAAAATGAGGATTTCCTCTTCAAGTACCAATGGTGGGTGCTCCACCACTCTGAATGTAAAACCACCTCGTCCAGCCAGAAGCAAGGTCTCCGTCAAAAGCTTGAGTCCCTGATTGATGGACGCAATGTGAGGAGTGGCGCCCGCTCGTTCTTTTGTAGATGAAACATATAAACAAACAGCACCCGCACTGAAAAAGTTTCTGAGGTGTTTCATCTAGAATCTAGGCATGCGTGAGATTTTTGCTTCCACCATCTTTCGCAGTTCCAGAAACATTTGCTGAATTAGTCTTTCATGGAGAAACGCCTGCTGTGGGCGGTCTCCGTCGCAAAGCAGCAGGAATCAACATCCTGAACACGGGCCAGTGAATTATATGCTGATTTGCTTGATCTGAGTGGAATGGGCCTGTTTGTGGCAAAATAATTATGATAACACTGCAAATGAACTCTCACTCTTCATCGAGAATCTCTCCAACTACACTCTTTCTCTGTTACGCTCAGTGTGAAAGCAGCAGCAAACGGTTCATGTCTTTGAGACGACCGGTGCAGGCGGTGCAGGAGTACAGTCGTCAACAGAAAGGAACATGTTCTCTATGAAATCAGTCCCCTGCAATCATGCTGGTCGAAGGGAATCTTAGGGGCTGAATCCCAAGGTGATGAAAGCCTTGGTTCCATGTGGTTCCATGTGGCAGCAACAGTACATGTTGAAGGTCAAATTGACATTAAAAAAACATAATATATAAAAGAATATATAACAGCAGTCTTTGGGACTTTCCAACCGCCCGGTGTGATGTTCGGTCTTTCTTCACCGGCAGGTTGTCACGAGGACCGGAAGTTCTCCTCCTCATCCCCGATCGAGGAGGACGGGACACGCACCCCGACTTGCGTGCTGAGGATCCACGGTCAAACTCCGTAAGAAGCACAGAAGGCCTTCCTCTTCACGTTGTCCCTGCGACTCATACAGAGCTCGGTTTGCGCCGGTGAAAGGAGCGTGGAGACCGTCTGATGATAGTTTAAAGCCTCCCTAGAAATGTAGAAAGCGGATTTGAGCACCAAGGGCAATTGTTGAAACATGTTGAAACCTTAGTAGAGTTTGCAGTCAAACCCCCGTAGGACCGCTAGAAGGCGATTCCCTCCTCCATCCTCGAGCCCCTCACCTACACAGAATCCCACCTGTACCAAGCGGATCTTGGGCCCCTACACTGAATTCCACCCCAACATCTGCCTGCAACTGATTGACCAGATGCACAAACCTTGACACCTCCATGTCCTGGAGCGTCTCCTTCCACACCTCGGTCCGAGGGGCGCGTGGACCCGTCCGGTCCGATCCAGCCGATGGATGAAGAAGTCGGTCTGGACGTCAGAAGCTTTGGCCAAAATGCGGGTGCCAGGACTCACAAGACGGGTGGTGTTGATCGATGTGTTTAGTCCCATCCAGTGAGTGGAACACATGGGACACCCCTAGCCTCCATTCATAGCATCCCTTTGTGACTGCTGGTGCAAACAGATTTATCGCATCTGTTCTCAGTTCGTTCGTCTCCCTTGTCCACATCTGGCTGGTCTGGGCGCAAGGGAAATCAAGGGAATCCCGCACATTCGAACATTTCTCTGCTCACAAAGATTCTTTGGGGTCCTTGCTCCGTTCGAGCCGGGCAGGGATGCCCCAGTCGCGATGCGGTGACTGGCCATGCCGGTGGGAGCCCAAACGGCCTTCCCGCAGCGATCTCGCAATGGGTCACTTCTAGGTAACGAACCTGTGTATTAGATGAGTCAAACATACTTTAAAGATCCCATTTTGGGGTGTGTACCAAACAGGGAGGCCTCCCAAACACCTCCTGGAAGAAGGAAAGTAGACCAAAAGCCGTTGGTTGGATGTCTCCCTGTTAAACTACGCCCCTCATGTAGCGTTCGTGTCTTGACAGCGGCAATGACGTTCAACGATTGACCACACCAGTTGAAGGAATCGAATCCGGAAGACCTTCATCCGGTGATCGTCCTTCATCGCTGGAAACGAGAACGGGAGAAAAGGGCAACTCTGGTCCCTGGAACGAGTTCCACATCCTGCAGTTCTGACGAAACACCCTGGTATAATCTGACCCAAATGGAATCTCAAAACCATTGGGTTGTAGAGGACTATCGTCTTCCAGTCTGGTCCATGCCATCAGGTTCCATGTGGGTCTCTTGCAGGGTGTACTTGGTAGGATATTGCACACCAAACCTGCCAACCTCCACCAGAAAAAGCTGCAGGGTACGTTAAAAGCAATGATCCATGAAGACTACTATGAAGACTCATATTGACCCAGTCGCTCCTCAAAAAACTGAATTTCTCCCCCTCAAACAAAGGCAAGGAGGTCAACCATCCCTTTTCAGCACCCGCCTTATCAGCCAGCTTGTAGACATCCAAGAGTTGCCCTTCGCCAGTCGTCTTGAAGCTTCCCAGCGAAGAACAGGTTGCTAGCGAGATGGGCTCCTTGATGTCCTTGGAACGATACTGCTGGTATCACTGCAAGAGTACTTCACTTCAGTGTATTTGTCAAATTCCACCAGTCTAAAGCCTTCATCCAAGAAGCTCTTTATCCTGTGATCCCAAAAAACCAAGAATAAGATCAGCTCCAAAGTTGCGAAAAAAGGCTCCTCTGGAAAGTTATTCCGAAACTTTTGAAGCTCGCCCATGGTGTGGATCTTCTTCTGCAAGATCCACTCCTGTCGTTCAGACGAACCGTGCTTCGCGTCACTCCGTCGCCTGGTGCGACGGACCTGGACTTCGCCAGTCTGCAGACAGTCTGAGGGTGGACTGATGTAGAAAGCAAACACAACTCGGGGACGAAGATGGATGAATGTTTTTTGGGGCCCGTGGCCCAATGCATCCTCGTCCGCCCAGCGAAGGAAAACTATCGTGGGAGACCAGCGAGCGCATGCAGCTCCCCCCTAAGCCGACCAAGAGCTGCAGTCATATTCAGTGATTATGCAGCTCTTTTCTCACCCAAAGGTGCCCTTCACATCTCCCCATCTCTCTCCATCTCTTCCTCCAAACTTTGTGTTGAGTCGGGCGCCATGTATGGCTGGTTGGTCATGTATGGTTGGTCATGTATGGCTGCCATTGCCCAACACAAACTTCGTGTTGTCTCCATCTCTCCTGGCCTTCAACTTCTCCTCCTTCTCCCTCTGCGACTGCTGAAGTAGGACGACGTTTTTTTCATCGCGGCACTCCTGCGCTGGTCGACAGAGTGCGACCGGGTCATGGATGATGGATGCTTCGCGAGAAACCTCCGTCGGAAGTAACAGTGCACAGACAGGCAGAATCTACAAAGTATAAACAATGTACCCTACAGGTCAAGGATCTCATTTGACTGGATCTGGTCATGCAAAACCAGTACTCAATGAGGTCAAGGACCAGGTTTAACTTGGCCCTTAAGATTTGTAGGGATGATACAAAATAAATGCATCTGGCGTTCTGTTCAGACATGTTGAGACATAACGACGAGAATGGGTTGGGAATGGGTTGGGAAAAGAGGATCTGATCTTTCAATTGTTCACCTTGGATAATTGCTGGTCGCCATGTGCATTGCTAAGCCTGTACTACATCCATCTCCGTGTATCCACCAGTTGGCCGAGAGTGGTGCAACTGGGAGCGAAGTGCCCGGTGTGGTCAGATGAACGGCGAGTTGTGCAACGGCTCACCGCATCAACCGTGAAGCCCAGCTACGACCGACATCCAAATCAAGCCGACGTCAACTCGGCTGATCCTGCCATCGATGCACGATACCAGGATGGTCACACTGGACGAACCGACCACGAGGTTGCTTGGGAAACCGCCAGCTTGTCTGAGAAGGTAAGGATCCGGGAATAATGTCACGATATGTCACATAGTGTCAGAACATTTCAGCCTAATTGTCAAATATAGCCAGCACATTTGTTGAGATCTTATTCTCATGATATCTGTATCGTCGGGCTCGCCCAAGATGCAATCAGTGAGGTCCTGGGCTCACCACATGATTCATTGCCTTTGCCGATTTCGCCCAACGCCGGTCACACAAAATGGTCAGTGAATCTCACCCATGATCATGTTGGATACAGGTCAGCGGGAGTAACTTGCTGTTCTCCTGAAGTTGCTGCAGCTTCCAAAGTTCTTCCACATGTTCCTTCTTCATTCTCTCCATAGGATCCTGCGCGTAGGTTTCCAGGACCAAACAAAACCACGACTGCTGCAGAAGATCTTGTGATCATGTGGGGAGTCCCAAACATGTTGTAAGGGCTACACATGTTTGTAGGTGTTGGTCTGTCACCTACATGTGTTCTACGCGTTTTCTGGAGAAATCCCTTCGGAAGGTCAGTGATTTCGCTGAGAGCCCGAACCTCGGAAGGTCACAGCCAGAACAGTCAGCCCAAAGGACTCTGCTCTTTGACCAGTTGAACTGGTTCTCACGACTCCTTCGGACCGAAAAACTGGATTTGGACCACTCCAGAAAACCCCAGGCATGTTTGTTCATGCCTAGGTGATGCACCTGGCGCATATACCTGGCCTACTGCGTCTTGGTCTTGGGTGCACCATGAATATATATATATATACTGGCGGTGGCTTCATGGCACTGTGTCACACAGAAACGGACTTTTCACCATCCTGATCCATATACACGACTTCAATTGAGGGATCCCAATGGTGTGAGGAACCAGGATGCCAGAACTGGAAAGCTTCATACCGTCGACCGACCTGGTTCGGAGAAACAACCAAGTTCCCAAGCAATTTCCCCAAGCATCTCAGAGAGAAAAAAAGACTCCAACCCGTTTGCGATCCAAATCAGCAGGAGACGTGTTTTGCACTTCTTAAGCCATCAGTCTCGCCTGTAGCCTACCAGCTAGAGATCTACCAAATCCTCCGGTCCATACGAAGGCATGCCTCGAACTCCTCGGCCCGCCCCCCCGCGTTCGGCGCTTCGGACCCGCCGGACCCACGGGTCCGGCGGCTCCCGTGGCGTGCTCCGCGTGCCCCAGCAGTGCTCCGCGTTGCTCAGTTCTTCTAAGGATCTCACCCACTGGACCTTCCTGAGAGGATCGGGTCGCCGGTGTTGCGCGGAAACAAGGGATAAGGATCGTGGGTGAGAAAAGCAAGTCACGACATGATCGGCATCAGGTCGTCACTTAGGCTTTTTGGATGTTTTTTGGATGTCACAGACACTCCATGGGACTGCCATGTATGCCTACATTGACCCCCAAAACCACCCCAATGTACGTAGGCATATATGGCAGTCCCATGGAGTGTCTGGGTGTTGTTTTTTAGTCTTAGAGAATTCAACGTCTAGGGTGACCTCGAACGAAGGTTGCTGGATGAGGTCGATGGGTCATCGCAGGTGTTTTTTGCCCCGACTTGGCCACATCATGAAGTCTCAACAGCATGTACTGGAAATGACCTGATAGAACATCAAACAAATGCATATAATATACTGTATAGATCTGTATAGACATCCAGGCCCATCATCAGGGGGAAAAAGACATACAACGAACACAGACCGACCGCAACAAGATCTCGCATGACTGGGCGCATGCGGCGCATGAGAAGGCATGGGCGTGGTGGAGTGGGTCACGGCCCAGGCTCTTACTCAAGTCCTCCAGATCTTCATCCAGTGCCTCCACCTCACTCTCCATGCCAACATCGCTGGACTCCTCCCACGAAGAGGAAGAACAGCTTCACCGAACGTGGAGGTGGTTGGGTGGGTCGATGGCGGACCCGAAGTGCCAAACACCACCTCACTAGCGGCACAAACTGCAACCATTTGCTGACCTTGGTGGCTCCTGTTTGCTGTCGCTAGGTTGCAATTGTCATTCATTGTATTTTCCCGCATGCTAGTGTGGGGTTCTTGCTTTTACCGTGCTTGCTCAGCGCCTCTCCTCTCGCCTGCCGAAAACTCCGCCTGCCCCCAACTCACATAAATCAACTACTCACACAACCCAACTCACCAAACTCAGCTCACTCAACTCAACATGCCCAACTCAAGTACTTCCGCTGCTTCCTTAGAGATCTGCTGTTGCTGCGATCCACCGCTGGTTCCCTCATTTCCTGGGGTGGCCGTCAGTGCTTCTGCGCTGCTTCCTGCTTGTCTACCGCTGGTTCCCGTCTGCTCTGCTGCTTAGTGAACAACTGAGGATGGGGAAACGAAAGCAGTGGAAGTCTATGCAAGAGCCGGACGCGCGGTGGCACACGCGTTGTGGGTCATGAGACGATGGCGCTGGTATCCAGGATATAATAGAGTTCAAAAACCCTATAATGTTGACCTCATAACACTAAATGCCCCGTGAATAATGCTAAATGTTTTCTAAAATCAATAATAAATGCCCCCTAAATAATGCTAAACTTTTTGGGATCTTGTTTTGGGGGCTGACTCCAAAACTTAATATTACTTTATATACTCTCAGCTGCTTCCAAACCTGATTCTGAGCTCCAGGCATACACACACCACACACACACAGAACAACAACAACAACAACAACAACAACAACAACAACAACAACAACAACAACAATGACAACAAACCCCATTCCTTAGCCCCTGGTCCTTCAAACTTTGGTACTTTATCTTTGCTGCTGGCCTCCTTTCTCATGAAATAGGCGAGGGCTTTTTGGCCATCGCAGGACAAACACCCTGCTGAGTACCTGCATCTACTGCACCCAGTAGAGGCATGGTGGGCCAAAAAAATGCAATGCTTTGCCTCTGATGACAGCATAGAGGCTTGGAAATACTGGGAATTCTTATCCAGCAAAGCCTGTGCACTGATGGCAGCTGCTGTGGTGATATCCTTCATTTTTTTGAGCTTATCCTGCAGCTCCTTGATTTTTGCTTGCTTTTTGTCCTTCCTTTCTTTCTCTAGCTTTTCTACATGTTTCTTGGCCTGCATGAGCTTCTCATGCTCCTGCTTCAGGACCTTCATGATGAAACTGATCCTGTTCTCCCAGGCTGCCTTGATTTGTTCTGGCCAGCCTCTTGGTGCTGGGCCCTCTTTGGACTCTGATGCAGCCTGCTCACTGTAGGCTACAACATAGAAGCCACAGTCTGCACCTTTCTGTCTGATGGTGTTCTCTCTGAAAACAGCTGGTTCCTGGTCCTCATTCAGCACTGTTGCCAATCTCTTGGCTGCCTCCAAGCAGTCCTTATGCATGACCTCAAGGGTCTCATAGTACCTGAATCTGAACTTCCCATCTTCTGCTCTATTTGCCACCAATAATGTCCAGTGATCTGGATTCTGGCCCTGGCATGGAACAAGCACCTGCCTCATGCCCTTGGTGACCTGCAAGATCTCTTCACGCGCTCCTTCCATGGTAGCTGATCCTTCCTTCAGGCCTAATCTGTATGGCAGTGATGGCTCCATGAAGAAAATGTCATCAGGAATCTTCAGCTGCCACTTCATCCAGCCCCAACATGCCATGATTTGCTGGTCTTCCAAGAATCCTGATTCTGCCAAGGGCATGAGCATAATCTCATCCTCCATTTGCTCTACAAAAGCTTGTGGGTAACACTTCGTGCTCATCTCCAAAATCTGTTGCAAAGCTGCTCTGGTCACCTTGTTGCCTGCCAGAAACTTTGCAGGAGGCTTCCATGTGGGATCTAACTCTGTGATGTGGGCCAAAGATGCATGAACTGCACCCTTATCTGTCAGGATGGTTGCTGATCCACCACTCACACTGGTGACAGGGCCTGAGGCCCCATAGTGCTTCTTGCCAACCTCCTCACTCACAAGCCTGACTTGCTTGCCAATCAGCTCATGTCTTGTGCTTCTGCTGCTGCTAATGCTGCAGGCTCTGATGCTGCAGTCTTTGGTGCCAATGGGGGGTGCCTCATGGGGCTCTAGAAGGGCCTTCAAGCTCTTCTTGGACATCAGCTTCTGTCCTCCTTTCTTTTTCAGATTCAACTTCACCTTTTTCTTGAAAGACATGGGTGCCTTCAGAACTTTCTTCCCTAAGTTCTTCTTGGTGGTACTCCTAGCCTTGATCTGCACTAATGCTTCTCTTTTGCTCATGGAAGAGAGCAACTTCTTGGAAAGAAATCTCCTTGCTGCATTTTTTCACCAGCTGTTTTTTCTCCTTGTCTTTCTTTGCCTCAGCTGCTTTCTCCAAGATGCTTGCAAATGACTGGTCTGCATGCATTCTCCTCATGGCTGCTCTTCTCAGGGTTGGGCTCAAAGAGAGAAACAATGAATTGTTGAGTGGCATGATGAGCTCATCCTGAAACTCAAAGTCCTCAGGGATGTCAAGCTGGTCCTGAGGCTCTTCAGGCTCACCCTCAATCTTGGGCTGATTGGCTGGTACTGATGACCACTCAATCAAGTCTTGCACCTGGGATGCATGCTGCATCAAACTGAAGTCAGGCCTTATTGGCACCTTGGTCTCCTCATCCAGCCACTTGTACCTATTCTGCAGCCAATCACTTGGAATGCGCTTGGTGCCCATGGGGTACTCATCAGCTGAATACCATTCCTGCTCCTTGATGGGCTTGAACTCACCTTTGCTATTGCAGGAATATGCCAGCAATCCATTGCGCACTGCTGCCTTCACTATGAAATCTTTCTCTTCATTTTCTCTTTGTAGCTGCCTTTGAGCTGATAGCACTGACTGAATGATCTCTTGGTATCCTACTTTGAAGGTCTTGTCTGATCCAGTCTCTTTCTTGGTGCGCATCCTCATCTCATCTAACTGATGCTTCACTCTGGATTTGAAGCTCCTGCTGAAGTCAGTGTCTGTTACTTGCAACTGGGCTGTTAGGTGTCCAAGAATCTCAACACTGGCTTGGTTCTGCAGAAATTGGCTCAATCTGACCTCCTCTGCAAAGTTGGCTTGAAAGCAATCTTTGATGAGGATGCCATGTGGCTCTCTTTCTCCATGACTTTCACTGATCCATTTCATCAAGACTGAATCTACATTTGAGCTTGGCTGCTGCATGATGCATATCTCCTCAAACCAGTCTGGATGCTGTTGTCTCATGGACACTGCCCACTTCAGGGACCTGCATGGAGCACCTTTATGATGTTCCACAAGCACATCTCCCACCAGGAAGGACTCATAGGCAATGTAGTGGCCTGTCTCACTAATGTTGGACAATCTCTGATGGGGGGCCTGGGAATACAAGCAACCCAGGCTCAATGGATCCCATTGGTGGCTGATTGCTGGTCAGATTCCTGATTTTCTGCCTAGCTTCATAGGTGATTCTATACTTTTCATCTGTGCTGGAGTGCCTCATGGTTTTCATGCCTGCAATAGCCTTTTTTTCCTGATGATTCTCCCTCATCTCCATGGATGATTTGTTGCTTGCTGGTGAGAGCATCTTGTGCTGCCTGCATCTCCCTTCTCAAGTCGCTCATCCCCATACCTTTATGCTCTTCATATCTCAATCCAGCCAGCTCCTTATCAGACCAAATCATCTTGGTCTGCTGGGCCTTGGCCCAGAGTGGCACCTGGTCACTCATGGTTATGGTGATGGTGTCCCTTGATGCCACCACTTC
>CAXAMN010027861.1:461812-492352 GCA_963970005.1 Durusdinium trenchii
ACGAAATCTGCACATGGAGGTTCACAAAGTGCTGTGCCTGCCACGAAATCTGCACATGGAGGTTCACAAAGTGCTGCCCCTGCCACGTAAACTGCAGCTAGAGGTATTGAAACTAGAGCTAACTGGAGCTAGAGCTCTTGAAACTAGAGCTAACTGGAGCTAGAGCTCTTGAAACTAGAGCTACCTGGAGCTAGAGCTCTTGCAACTAGAGCTAACTGGAGCTAGAGCTCTTGAAACTAGAGCTAACTGGATGATGAGTGGTGTCTGATGAGTGGTGTATGATGAGTGGTGTATTGATGAGTGGTGTATGAACAGTTCTTGAATGTCCGTAACACGGAAGTTTCGCACACTAAACTTCCTTTGAATACAAAGACATGGACCTCCAATCTCTCAAGCTGTTGAATGTTGTTGTCTCATGTTTTTTCCAAGTCTTGAATCTTGAAACTCCAAGTCCAGAATCTTGCGCGCAGCCCAGACCAGAAAGGCATTTGGCCGATTAAATTCTGGAAAGTCGTCAATTGTATACCTGTACCAAAGGTTCCAAAGGAGACCCCAAAACCAGCAGTGAGTATGGAACTATCGTATATATACATTAGATACATCCCATAGAATTACAATGAAGTACATCTTATATTATAGCACATCCTGTGTACAGTAGCTTAGTAAGATAGACGACTCACTGCTCTTGGGGCTTTCAACACCCTAATGGCCGCTCTTCTCATCTACATCGCCTCGCAGCGGATCCAGTCGCCCTCGTCGCGGCCAGTGACGGTGCTTCCCCACAGCACGACGGAGGCAGGGTCCTGGGCACCGCATCCGGCCCAAAGCCACGGAGTGTGGCGCGTGGTCGCGGGCGTGGCGCGGGTGTGACGCGTGGCACGGGATGGGAGAGCGGGGCGCCTGGGCGGGGGCGCCTGGGCGGTTGGTCAAAGCCATGTTTGAAGAGGATGGCCACGGTCAAGCACCGAAGATATAGAATAAAGAGCTTTTTTCAAGAGAAGATCTTTGAAGCTCGGCTCGGCACCTCCAAATTCTAACATCGGGGCTTGGAAAAGCAAGTCCGGGTGAAAGTTCCACAGTCTGGTGAGTCCGGGTCATTTGATCCTGAACCAAAGAATTCAAAAGCCACATGAGGGATGAATTTTGAGTTTCACAGGGTGACCTTCAAAAAGCACTGGCAAAAGACTAAATAGTATCAAGGCTTCCAAGACCCCATTGGTTGGAGAACCACTCGATGGTTGCAGAGAACTTGTGGAGTTGCCTCCATGCAAAATTGTAGATCCACTCACAATTTGAAGGCATCGTGGCAGCCAACGACGCCGCAGGCTTCTCCAAATCTAATTCTTTATGGTTGATGTAGGAATTCCATGTTTCTATTATTCTATTATATTCACTACTATGTTCACCTTATGCTAAGCTAAAGGTGGCCATTGCATACTCCGAGCTGGGTGAAATTGCAAAAAAAAGCACACAAATGCTCCATTGATGTCGCTCATGTTTGACGAAACCAAAGCTCTCTCAGGTTTTGTGAGGCGGGGTCTGGGAGGCGGGGTCTAGGTGTATGTTCTGCCCCAAACATCTTGGCTGGCAACTCTGTGCTTAGAGATCACGTGTACTTCCAGCCAACGGGTACGGGATGCTTTCTTTCACACTCAACGCAAATAAATTGCCCTCGACTTGGACATATGCTGGGAAAGATTGCGGAAAAAACCATTTGGAGCCAATGACAAGCCTCGAATTTGGGTTTAACGAGGAGCACCAGCTGCAGAACTGGTGAATTTTCATCCGTTTCATGTTTCTTGACCTTCAGCCAGTTGAACTGCTTGAGATAGTCACATGTCCATTTCCCACAAAAGGAAGCCACCAATATCCCTTGGTTGGACAAAGTGCTGGCAAACCAAATAGAAAAGTCACGGATCACCCGCGAGCTCATTGGACATCATCAATCACACCAAGAGGCGTGCGCACTGAGTGAATGTCCTTCCAACTCAAATGCATTGAAGCAGCGAAACGCTAGACTCAGCGTGAATTGGTTATACAACATGTTAAAACCATCCAAATGGTTGGAACCTTCCAAAACCAGCCCCTTCAAACGTACCACCCTCCCTCCCCCCCAAAAATGAACATGTACAGTACCTTATGAGATCATGAGGTCAATTTCTACCTCCATGGACCCTTCTTCCACCCTAGTATCGATGGCCTCCGCCCGGCGACGCCCTCGATGTCTCTGACCTCTTCTCCGAGGCGCCACGTCGCTGACGCTGCGGCTCCTCCGCTGGGCGAGGCCCTTCGTCGGGGCACCGAGGCGATTCTCCACCTGCGCGGCGAGGCTCGGAGCATTGCGGGGACGGGGTAGGGGGCTTGGACCAGTGAGGGGAAGGCTCGGCTGGGAAAGTCTTTTTGGGGGTCCAACTAAGTGTTTCCTGAAAAAAGACCCCCCCAAACACCAATGAACATGTTTGGTGAACATGCAAGTGTTTTCGTTGAGGACAGTTAAGAGACTATGGGGCGGAACAAGCTTCTATCCGGGTTTGGGAGCGGATTCTCATAAGAACTGACTTTCCGCTTGGGCTGGGGCCTGGGGCGAGCGTCTCCAAATATAGGTTCAGTTCCAACTGGGTACCCAGCTGGCACTCTCAAGCCTTGAAGCACCACAGCCCATGCCAGGGGTTCTCCCACCCCGTGATCCCATGCACGTATGGTTTGCAGTTCATCTCATTGATTTCATACCAGCTGCTTTCTGTTGGTCACTACGATGATGCCACGCCACCCCGACAGTCTCGGACAGTCTTGGACCATTCATCCAACACTCTGACCCCGTCCGACCCGTCCGCCCTCCGTGGTGTCGGATGCTTTGGGTGTCCCAGCACGGTAGATCTCGGGCGCCAAAGGTGTGAGCCTCGGTCTTCGCGGGTCGAAACGGGGCGATCCATGGCGAGTGGAGGATCAACTCAAATTACAAACTCTATGGATCCACATACCGAACCTGAGGTACAATGCAGGGAGACTATTTATGTAGGAGGGCGCCATTGTCGGGTCCAATTGCCTTCTGAGGTGAGGTCTGTGGATCCAAAGGGATCAGTTGCCAGGGTCACATTTTTCTCTCCCAAAAGACATGGCCACCCCCACACACTCACTTGCGAACCGGATCAAACTTATACAAAACATGATCCTTAAAATCCTTGGACTCCCCCCCCGACGACTGGTTTCCAACGACTGGTTGGCGATCGATCTCTTAGGCGGGTGATGGACGGACTCCATCGTCAGCCAAAAGAGGAGCACGTCTAGTATACATATATATATATAGATTAGACCGTGTTAAAACAATGTATAAACTAACTACATATAGTTAAACAATGTATAAACCACCAAGATGCTGAGGCATAGCAATGACTTCCATGCACTGAAGTCGTGCACTTCCAGGTTTCACACATCTTCACCCCAAACAAACAACATCACACGGTCATCCCCAAACGCTTCCTTGGTTCTGCGCCCCTAGCTTCCTTCTGGAGGGATGTGGCATGTGTGGCGTGTGGCGATGTCCCAGTCGTTTCCCAACATGTAAAAAGAAGAGACATATATACATGTCCTTCCCAGAATCAATGAAAAAATAACATTACCAACATGCATAAATGTTCAGAGTCCATCCATCTATAATCACTAAGATGTCAAAAGCCCAGCCACACGGAGACGCCTTGCAGCCGCTTCGGCAAAAACCGCGGCGACCGCACCGGCGCCACGGGCGGCGCCACGGGATCCTGAGGAGGACACTGCAAAGGTGGCGAAGGAGTCGGCATATCGTACGGTAATCAATTACATCTTCCATTATTATATATATACACCTGGATCCTCCTTTGGGCGGAAAGAAGTGCCGGACCTCAATCCGGCAAAGTGTTCCGCCGGATTCCGGAAAAAATGCCGGAGACCTGAAAAAACATCCGGATCCAAGATTCTGAAAAACAAAGATGATATATAAAAGGTTGGATCATACACAAGGAAACTGCCTTTGCGCCACGAGTAGTTTTTCTGGAGCATACTCATTCCGCAGCCCAGCACTTGAGCCTTCCCGTTCCCTCGCCCATCTTCCGAATGGCCTAAGAGCAGAACCATCACAACATATAAGCAACTTGACTTGTGCCCAAGCAAAGACTTCCAAGAAGAAACCAAGGAGCATGTGGCAAGGAACCCCTCTTTCTCTGCAACCGTGTCTCTAAAGTGTTTTTTTTACAAAGTGGGTTGCTCTCCATGATTCTTATGCTTTTTAATGTTTCTTTAAAGCTTGCCTCAGGACAGCCCCCCCAATAAAGTAGCAGAACTCATGGTTCCTGTCAAAACTCTTCTTTGAAAAACTTTTCAACATCAAAACCTGCAGAAAACTCAGTCCAACAAATTACGCAGGAGTTACGGGAAATTACGCCGGAGTTATGATCGGTGGAATGAGAAAACAGCGGAACAGGCAAACGAGCACACTTTGCAAACAAAATCATTGCATCAGTAGTGGGTTTACCTTCAAAGAAATGCAGGCCACAAAGAATGCAAAGCCTCGAGAATCCACGTAAAGTGACTTGGAAAAAGTGCCGGACCAAATCCAGAAAAACGCCGGAGTTGGAAGTCCGGCGAGAGACCCTGTAAAAGTGCCGGACTGAAGATCTAGGTATATAGTACTCAAGTGTATACTCAAATATACACTCATATAGTCACTATACATCCTGACTACTGCTCAAACATCGGGCCGTGACATGGACAGTCCGCCAGTTGTGAGTTTTAAACTTTAACCGTCTAATCTTCATTGATTCTATTTCGAACCCTCCATATGATGAGGTTTCACTCCAGCTAAACGGGGGGAAGTTATAATGTACCAAAGCTGCCCTGTAAACAAAGTGGATTTGAAGCAACTTATATATAACTCATCTTTTCTTCCCTGCCTCCGTCTTCTGCAATTTCACCTCCTCCGCTTCGACGTCCTCCGTCCAGGAGAGGACGTCGAAGGTCACGAAAAACCAAAAGCGAGTGGTCGTCCCGGCTGTTTTCGGATGTACTTGGATGCCCCGCTGGATGCCCCCAATCTTCACTCTATACAAAGGAATCTGATTGCCCTGAAGTTCCTGAAGGTGCCAATACTAACATGTCATGGCCTAGAGACTCGTAGTAGTCCAAGCCCTTCGAGCCAAACAGGCGTAGGATCTCATCTTGCATCTCTGCATTGCCATCTGCACTCCGCTACAAATTGCCATCCCCTATGGATCCACATACCGAACCTGAGGTACGGCGCAGGGAGACTATTTATGTAGGAGGGCGCCATTGTGGGGTCCAGTTGCCTTCTGAGGTTAGGTCTCTGGGTCGATAGGGATCAGTTGCCAGGGTCACGTTCTTCTCTCCCAAAAATCCATGGCCACTTGCTCCACCGTCTGACGGTGGAGCCCCTTACGGCTCGCCCTTCCACCACCCCTGTGACGTGCTAGAAGGTAGACACCCCTATAGGGATCCACATACCTTCTCAGAAGGTACTTGGGCCCTCCAAGCCTACATAATCAGTCTGAATCAGTCTCCAATCACCTTCTGACACGGTATTTGGATCCCTAGAGCACGTATCCACATGGCCACCCCCCAGTCCACCGGTCTTCTCCTTCTCCGCCATCGCCCGGACCATTCCCGCCTCTTCGGGGCGTCGGAGACGCGCCAAGGCCAAGGCCTCGGAGTCGGCGTGAAGGGGAGCGAGCTCCGTTCAGCCTCAACAGTGTCTACCAAACGCTACGACCAAACGCTGGTTTTTGCCCGGTTTGGTCGTAAAGAAACAAGGGCAAGGATGGTCAGCCAAATAAGGATCCTTTTTCGAGACTTAAGGATGTTCTTTTCTTATAGTCTTAGGTAAATCGCGGGTCATTATGAGAATTACGAGGTCACACAACTTGGCCCTTGGCCAAAAGTTCGCAATCAGGTGTCGGATGAGCCTACTCGCAGCAACAGGAACTTACATTCCAGGTCTGGTCCTCATGTTTTTTCCCGAATCTGGCAGCAGAAAAGACCAAAAACACCTATAGCACCTGCACATCTATATGCCTGCAGATTCATGAGATTGGATCAAATTGGTTTCAGCTTTCAAAATCCCTGGTCCACTCGCTTTAGCCGAGTCCCGGACGCAGCTCCGGTGGAGCTCCTCTAAGTCGCTCGTGCTCACCACGTCGGCTGCTTCTGGCAACGAAAGGGTGGCTGAGTTCAAATGGAAAAAATCAGCAAAAAACAGATCTGATCTGATCTGATCAAAAATAGCACTGGAGCCAGGGGTACACCCTCACTACATGCATTGTAATTCAACTGCCACTCATGCTCCACCCCCCAAAACCAAGGTACTTGGCACTTCAACCAGTCCTGGCGCGCCACTCTGCTCTCCCTCTCCGCCTGGTGCAGTCTCCGGATCTTGCGCCAAGCGCTGACAAAGGCGCCGGACCTGCAGCAGTGTACCTTGCGTGTCACGGCCTACGCGCGTCACGAGGAGAGGTCCCAGAGGAGTGGTCGCAACATGGGCGAAACCATGGCGAAACCGGAGGCGCAGGAAGACTGAGACTGCAAGGAATGATACATGCAAATCTAAGGATAACTATGGTTCCTTGGTGAATGGCCTGAATTCAGCAGTGCTGCCTGAATTCAGCTCTTGCTTGATAGGGGATGACCTTCCTGGCTTTATGTCATTGATGATTGCTCATGATCAAGGCATCTGCATGCATGGCTTGTTTGGCTTTGTCACCAATAGTCTTAAAGAACGGATGCAAATCAAATCCTCAAGAATCCTTGCTTGAAGCTGGGGTCTTTTGGTCATGTTCCTTGAAGTCTGGTGATCGGCCAGGGGAAGAGCTAGTGACACATTTTGATCGATCCTTACCAGAACCCGACTCGTTCGGGGTGTCCATTTATAGCCCCTTAGCTGTTCAGGGGTATTCATTCACCATTTTCTTGGGGCTCCTGGTCTAAAGCACCGCTGGATTTCTTAGTTGAGCTCAAATGGATGTCGCTTCCACACACGGCTCGGCAAGCCGAGAAACACCTCCGTCACACGCGGAAGGTGACCCGTCACACGCGTTGACGGCGCCGTCACGCACGGCCGGCCGTACGGGCGGACACCCATGGCCTTCCATCTGCTTGGCCTCGGTGCACATGGCAGATCCATTCGACAGCACAGGGTGGATCCATCGGTCCTCTATCGTCCCACCCTGGCGCTGGGTAGACTGGTCTATTTCCCGAAGCAAGCTCAGGGCTTGCAAGCTTGTTACATGGAAGGTCTCCCTAGCTGAAGCTACAGGAACCTGACCAAGTCCTCCCCTAGTCATCCCCACTACTTCAATGCCATGTCACCATTCAAAGCTCTTTTCACGAAGTTATCCGCTACACACCCAAGTCCGCGCGTGTTTTCAGCCCATGAAGCCGCAGGTGGGCGCCCCGGCCTGGGCGATCTAAGTCCATCACCACCTGGGCGCCCGGGCCTCAAGCACCTGGCATTTTCGCGTCAGCGTGGCGACCTGATCCTGCGCCTCCTGCGCCAGACATGACATGTGTGGTGGCCAGCACGTATCACCAGCACGTGGAGAGCAGGGCCAGCACGTGGAGAGCCTATATAAACGACGAAGGGTTTTTTTCAGAACAAGATGCAACACTTATGTCTTTGAGAGAGCCAATATCAGGTCCGAATCTGAAACCTCAACTTCGAACTCCAAAGCTGAGAACCCAAAAACCCAAAGCCTCGCACTCCATCTAGGTCGCCTCGCTCACCCTGCCAGAAAAACTCCTGCAGCGCTGCTTTCAAATCATCACACGCTGAGGTCTGCCTGGGCACCGTCTGGCCGTATGGCGTGGATCAGAATACATGGCCCTGCTTGGGCTCCTGGCCTTACTAGGAGCAAGGACGCTACTATGAGCAAAGACGCTACTCAGGCTGGGCTGGCTCCCTTCGCCTCTTCATGGGAGGTCGGGTGAACCTGGTGGGTCACGACCCATCGCCATATAACCGTTGTTGCTGAACCAACCATGTGTCATTGGTATTATTCATGCATCTTCCTGGAGTTCCAACTGGGTCTACCCCGCTTGTAGCCAATATGATACAAAATCCGCAGTGAAAATCCTACCCACTCGTTGTCAACACTGCTGGGCGCCTGGAAGGGCTCTCACTCGGCATGTGGGAGGCCACATTGCACTCCTGGAGAGGTGGGCCAAAGGTTGGCTGAGAGGTTGGCCGCCTGGTGCAGTGAGGTGCAATGAGGTGAATTTGTTGAGGTTGGTGAGGTTTGCAAAGAGTTGTCAAGGTTGTCATGTTGGAAGGGGTTATATATAACTGAAAATCGTGTTTGTTTTGTCTGCCGTTGCCGCTGGTAACACTCTGGCTCAAGCTCGTCAAGCTGTATACAATCTGATGGTAAGTGGATCCACACTGTAGACTTTTAATAACTTGAATTTGCTCATGAAAGAACATACAAAAGACTCCCCTAAAGGGGATTCATCAGGAAAGAAACAACAATCACCACCACACACCCGCTGCACACCCAGGTTTAAGACCCACCAGTAACTGCATCCCAATGGCTCAAGTCTGCAAGACGCACTTTGACGACCTGAAAATCCATTCAATGTCGGATCGGAATGAATTAGCTATAACTATGATACAACTACAACATGATACAACGAAAGTCACCCGAATCCCATACCGGAGTGTGTCTAGGACTGGGCCAGGCAGGGTGGTCATCAATGGCGGGCCTGTCACGTCAGGGTCCAAAGGCTGGGAGAGCCAGGGAGCTTCAAGAGCTGCAGGACTTGTTGCTTTAGCTTCCACGTGTCATGTGAAAACACATGACGATGTATTGATATGTCTGCAGTCATGAGCTTTTCCATGTGTTTTGATATGTGTTTGATATATGGTTGTTTGAGAGCTGTGGATCCTAAATGAACAGTGCTTCCGGGAATCGGGTCACCGATGAACTGCCTGAAGCTGTGCTAGGGTCTGGCGGGGTCTGGTCTTCTTAGTCATGAGGGCAACATGGGATCCCAAGTGAAGGTGAATTTCCCCAATGTACAAACATATCTATCATGTCTCCCTCACTCGGAGCACGAAACTCTCACGGGCTCTTGAGAATGAGAACTCCGAAAGAAGAGAGGCCCACCTGGCTGACCTGTTCATGCGGACCCCCCTGGCCACCAGGCCACAGCTCTGCGGACCCCCCCCCGGCCCCACCGAGAAGTCGATGAAGCCATAGACCTTGGCGCTGCCCGGCACCTCCCGTGCGCCTCGGAGGCCGCTGCCCGTGCACCCGGCTGCTGCCCGTCGGGCATGAACAGGTGTGGACGCGGCCACCGGCCGGTTTTGAGGGGGTCGGTGGAGGTTGGTGGAAAAAGCCTTAAGGTCAAATGGTTTGGGAATTCTTTGGAGGGTTGATAAGGGTTGCTTTGGTTTGCAAATAATGCTGTTAACACCATGGTGACCAGCACCAGGGACCACAACCTCGCTGTGTCATGGGTCGATCTCTGGGGGGCTTCCGAGGTCGGACGCCGGCCCATTCAATGCCCAGATCGGCCAAGAAGCCCTGCCAAAGAACCCAAGAACGACCATCTCCTCATGATCAGATCTTCTTCTCACCATCTCTTGGAGCCAAGAACGTCCATGTCTGACTGCCCTCACCATCGGAACCCACCTCCCAAGGCAGGGCGGTGTCCATTCCAAGCAGCTTTCCGTCTGGGCGTTGAGGTTGGCCAGAGAGGTGGGTGACATCATCTGGAAGTCGTCGTGGTCCGGCGGGCCGCTGGGGCCACTGGGGCCTCGCGGCAACCATCTGTTTCGGCGACCAGCGACCGCTGGGCCAGAGGTCGGTGGCCCAAATAGGTGAAACCAAACAGGTCCTTGGCAAGGCAAGACTTCTTGAATCTGTCATAAGGCAAATGTGGTAATGGTTGGGATATGCTCTAAACCACCAGAAACTCCAACGTACATCAATCAAACCAAGAATACAGAACAAGTGCGCAGTGTGATGGTGATTCAAAGAGACCCTTGTTCCGCCCCCCCACCAACAAACAATTGACGCATGGATAGAGGAATTCTTTTCAGCAAGCTGTCTGACACGGAACGCACATGTACAAGGAGAGTTTCAAGAGATTTGTAACAACCTGGACCCCCAAATGGCGGAAAACAACTGATGCAAATGTCCAACGTTGCAGGACTGCAACTGCAACTGTCAGTTTTGGCTAAATTCATGCATTGACAATAGGTGAAAGTTGCCATCCAGTCAGTACGTCCTGGAGTGAACATTGCAAGCGATCTTTCATGATCTTTTTTGTTTCCATGCCCCCGCCCACACAAGCTGCAAATCATGGTTATGCGAGTGCTCTCCAAAACCAGTGCTCTGCAAGGAAAACACCGAGTACTTCCAGCAAAAAACGACAAAACCTTCATATGAAAGGTTACGTTGTGAAACGTTCCTGCACATCAGGATACTGTATCTGGTAAAAAGATCACCAATCTGCAAGGGTGTTTTCTCGACATGATGGCCATTGCATGGCCGCATGACAATCTGCATGGCAAGCCATGCAGAATTGGTGGCAGCGGTTCCACCGGGGCCAAGCAGCAGTTTCTGCTGCAAACGGTGGCAGTTTGACGTGCGCATGCGGCCAACATCGATCTCCAGAGCGAATCGGTAACCCAAAAAGCAGCTCGCCAAGTCGTCGTTTCCAGGGATGTTTCAGAAGGATCCCTTGGTTTCAGAAGGATCCCTTGCCTTGGCTCTGCAAATCATGAAACGAACTGGCCAAGGTCAAGCTTCCGCATGTAGGAGAACGGAGGTCACTCTATGTCGCCGTCACTTGAATATCAAGATGCAAGCAAGTATCGAAAACGGTCGCCGGTCTAGTGCCACAGGCACGTCACAGGCACGTCGCACGTCTTGTTCCCTATATATTATATAAGTGAAGACACAACAGAACGGAGTGTGTGAAATGTCTGACAAGTCTTGACTCTTTAGCAAGACACAGAATGGACTGCGTTAGCTCCCAACATCAGCGTTAGTACTATGTCCTTCTATGCATGAAAGCTATAGATCCTTATTTATGATCTTATACGTACGACTTCCACCCTTCTTCCATCTCTTCCATCCTCTGGCCTCTCTGTGGCTCGTCACCATAAAAGCAGCATTCCTATGGCCCGTCACGGCATACTTGGCAAACCGGAGCCCTAAGCAACCCAACCCTAAGCAACCCAAAAACCCTAAGCAACCCAAAGAATTCATTTAAAAAAGAACAGGCAAACGTTCATTGGATTGCGAGGTTGCTGAGCACATGAAGTTCTTGTAGATAAGACCTAGCCTATATACATATAATCGTTGGAGCCTCTAAGAAGGGGTTCAGACCCGATTAGAAGTCATAACGATGCACCAAATGCCAAGGTGATCCGGGTGCCCCGAGCACCCAGCATGCGTACATGGTACATGGGGTACTGTCCCAAGTGCTGGCAGAAATTCCAATGTGCAGCAGAAACTATTGAAATGATATTGAAAAAACATTGGAGGAGTTAAAACCTCGCAGCCCCTTCAACGGATTATATTGGATGTCCATGAGTGTCTGTTTCTGTGTGAATAACTACATCTGTCATCTGATTGTTCATTCTGACAACCAAAATCAATGAACAGAATGCTTTGGATGTTTAGTACTGGTTGGTTGACATCAAGAGTAGACATTCCAGCATTCCAATTCCATCCAATTCCTTAATATCCATCGGGTTTGCCCCCTGCGTGTGGGCACATTGAGACTATTCTCAAGGAGATGTTCATGTGGCATCAGGACCAAATCCAACAGCAGTCTGGTGGTCTTGGAGGGAGCACACGAGCTGAGCTGAGCTATATCTATGATTAGTCCATATTAGTCATATCACTTCCAACAATCCTTGATGACACATCAATCTACCGTAAAAATCCTGCAATCCCTTTATATAAATCGAAAGGCTTGGAGCCCGATGCGCCAACTAGCTTGGAGCCCATCGCCTACTAGCTCGGAGGCCATCGCAGGCATACAACAAAAGCTTCTGAATGGGACCACCATTCGCAGGTCCAACGACCTCCCTCTTCACCCGCACGGTCGACCCGCCTCGCGCGGGTCTGCGGCCTCGCGCTGCCAAGCGTCTGCGGCCTCGCAGAGGGAATCGGTTTGAAGTCAGCGAAAGCAACCGGAGGTGCCAGCAAAAGGGTTAACACAAGAACACATATTATCTATAAGTACTATAATGTACCATATCATGTACCTATAGATACCTATAGTATGTCGACCTGAGGTGTACATGAATTGCTCTTTTTGAGGGTCACTGTTGGTAGCAACTCTCGATTTAGTGGTGCTGGTTTCAATGGGTTCTTTCAAATCTCCCGCCTTGCGCAGGGCCTGGAGATAGCCTTCGAAGATGTCCTCCGAAATCACCTGTTCGGTGAAGACTTCGGCGCCATTGGCTGGTGTCAGTGAGACACCACGACCTGCGAGCCTGGATCCGTTGCCAACCTGGTCATAGCCGCCATAGCCCGGTACCTAATGGTGCCTACTTGTATACTGTTTCTCAATAAAACGCGAGATGAGCCGGGGGGATCCCACCACCAAGAGCGGAGCCGAACGCACGACATCGTGGTTCCTCAACGGGGAGCGTCATCGACCGCGCACCGGGCAACGGACCGAAACCCGAAAGGCTCGTCCGAAGAGGTTGGTGTGAGCCAACGTTGTAGCATATTCAGCCCATTGTTAGGTGCACCTTGGGGTCTTGACCTGGAGATGTTCCAGACTCTAATAAACTCCCCAAACTGACATAGTAACCACCTGACAAAGAGATGCAAAAAGTCTTCCAAACCAGTTGAAGGCCTGCGATGCTAGGAATTCGGGGAGGTTTAAGTGATCCAAATAAAGCTTCCAAACCACAAATCACATCAAATCACTTGTTCTCCATCTGGCTATGGAAAAACATGAGTATCATATCCCTTTCCCTAGGCGAAGCATGGATGGCCAGTCATTCTATATACTTATATTCTGGTTCTTACTTGAGTTGTCGGGAGACTAGTGATGAAGTTTCCTGTCAGGCTCCTTCCGCAAGGTCATTTCTACGGTCATCAAGAACGCAAGAAGAACGTCACATCGTCATGTCACCTAAAAGCATCCTGGTCATCCACTGGGCCAATTGCTGGCTCCAGCATCCACCTCTTAGATGTGCAAATCTGGGACTAACACTCTCTGTATCTTCCAGCTTGACACGTTCATTCAGCTGGGTGGTTGACCATGGTCAACCCACTTCCTGCTGCTCCAAGTCGCCCCATCATGTTCGGTCCAGGGCCGACCGCAATGCTTGCAGCTCTCCTTCTGTAGCAAGATTGCAATCCTTAGGATGAAGGAGGACAGGAAGGAGCATGCAACCACCCCCCCCAAAAAATAGCAGATACCGTGCACGGAAAGAAGCTGCTACTTGGTTCATCTTCTTTAGGGTTCTTCAAGAAGCTCTTCACAAACCAGTGGTCCGAAAAGTGAGGCAAGAACGCCGCTTTGTCGCACAGATACAGAGGCTATCCTGAACCAAACAAACAATGTCAGGACCCTACGGATTTCTTAGACATGAGGCCATGAGGCTTGCCTTGATTGAAAAGGAATCCTTTCATTTGCAGGATACGCGGCCCATTCTGTCCCATCCCATCCGAGGCTCTTGAAGGGATTCGGCTCGAACCGTTCACCTGAGGAAGGTTCACTCAGACTGCAGCAGGTGCAGCTTCAGGATGCTTCAGGTTCCATCCATCACCGGGCAGAAACTGTGTCACTGCCGAAGGAACATCTGTTTTTAGGACAGAAACTCACTTACTTCCCACGTCCGAAAGAAGGCCGAGACCCGCAACGTCCATTTGAAGCCGAAAGAAGGTGCTATAGGATACAAGAGTCGCAGGTGGGGTGCAACGTTCTTCCATCAGTGACACGAGTGTCTCTGGCCCTGAAGGACCCTGAAAACGGACCGCCGTTGACGAAAGGGGGTCCCTTGTGCTTAATGACCCCACGGATCCAGGATCCAGTCGTACCGAACCTCAGAAGGTACGACTGGACCCTCCAAACCTACATAACAGTGCCTCCAGTCACCTTCTGAGAGGTACTTGGATCCCTAGGGTTACAATGTCCCGGGGTCGAATGCATTGAACCCCGCTGGGTGCGGTTTGGCAAAGAAAACAATTGTCCCACCTGGGGATTCTTGTACCTGGGTCTTCATCTTCATCATGATCATCCTCCTCATCCTCCTCCTCATACAGTATGTTTTGCCTTGTTCCTTCCTTGCTTTTTTCCTTTCCTTCCTTGCTTGCTTGCTTGCTTCCTTTCTTTCGTTCTTTCTGTCTGTCTGTCTTTCTTTCTGTATTTCCTTCCTTATTTATTTCTTTCTCTCTCTCTCTCTCTCTCTTCCTTCCCTTCTTTCTTTATATATTTCGTCGTTCTTTCTTTCTGTTTTTATGTCTTTCTTTCCTTCCTTCTTTCTTTCTTTCTCTCTCTCTCTCTCTCTTCTCCTTCCTTCCTTTCTTTCTTTCCTTCCTCTTTTCACCTCTTCTTCGGCGACACGCGCAACTCCACCTGGCCACCGAGTGGCAGGGTTCACTGCCGCCGCTGCTCTGCCGCGAACACCGTGGCGACGCGGACTCCATCGCGAGCCACGCGGAAGATCGTCGGGGCCCACGGGGAGCGGAGCGGCAGAGCGGAGCGCCAAAAGGAGATGAGTGGAAGGATGTAGCTGGTTGGTAGGTGTTGCTTTTGTTGAGTGGTTGAGGTATATATAGTGGGGTTTGGGGTTGGCTGGTGGACTGGTTGGGTGGTTTGGTTGGCTGCTGAGTGAATTTGTTGGGGTCTTTCTGTGGCTTAGTTTCCTTGGTTTGTGTAGTTGGTTTGCTGGGCTGAGCGGCTCGGATTGGTTTCGTTGGTTGGTTGCTTGCTTGTGTGGGATGGCTTGGTGGGTCCAATTTCCCCAAAGTATCGTAGTAAGGGAATGCCTACGCTCTGCCAGAAGTCCTCATCCTTCTCAACACGTGGAGGCTGTTTACTCAAAAAGGCTGTTCATGGCTGTCATCTATGCTCATCTCCATATGGGACTCAACTGACAGCTAAGTCCTCCCAAATATATATAATATATATACGACTCTAAAACATATATAGTGAGAATCAGATTCAACATTTTCACATATTCTGAACAAGTCTTCTGCAAAGCTATCAGTCTGGGTCAAGGCTGGCGGCTTCAGGGCATCTTTGGCCAGTTTTCCTGAAGCCAGGCATCGGGTGTGTCCAACCTCCCAGACGTGGCCCAGCTGGTGTGTCCAACCGACACCAGGGTACACCAGTGTCGGTCACCAGGTCGGATTCTTCGTGACCTCGGCTCTGTCGGATTCGGCACCAACCCACGGAGAGATGCGACACAGTGACACACATCACGCGTCGCACGAAAGAAGACATACAACGAAGGGGGTTTCTTCGTCCGGTCCAAGCGAGAAAAAAGAGCTTTGGATGTCCCGAAACACCCAAGCAAAGGGTCTAGTGGTCCACAAAGCGATGGGTCTTGACATGCGATGGACCATAGAGGTCACAAGCAAAGGGTCTCGTGGTCCACTGCTTTGAACTGATTTGGGGCTATGACATGTCATTGACCCATCTTCTTTGAGGATCTCGACAGAAAAAGTCACAATGACAAACGTCTTTTGCCGTCGGCAGTCGGCTCAAGGTAAGTGGACAACCCATCTCAAAAACGCCACCAGTGAGCCTTCTCTCGTGTCATTTTGGGAAAAAAACAAAACCAAGGGCATTGACCACCTACACCTCCACGTCGTGTAGGGTGGGGGTTCTCCCAAATCTCTGTGATACTGTACAGGATCTGATGCCTTCCTTCAACAACAGAGGTGATCTGATACCTCTGAGGAGCGAGAATCGCACCCTTCTGTGTCCCTCAGCCAGTTTCTCCCTGCCGCAACGACAGATTCTGCAAGTGGACAACAAAAAGAGCTTCTGTTCTTGAACGGTTTGCTTTTCCTTTTCAAGAGCCGGAACATGGAATCATGATGAATCATGGGAGTTGTCGAAGTTTTCAGAAGTTCTGTCCATCCAACGAGCAAAACACAACCCTGGAGCATCTCTTTTTGCTCCGACCAAACGCGCCTGCTCCGCGTGCGAACGACGCTCGTCGTGAGCGAACGACACAGAGCGGCGGCTTCCCGCCACACCACACCACACCGCCGCAGCGATCTGCACAAGCTCCAAGGTTCTGCGCCACCGTTGGAGCTCGACAGCGAGCAATGAGACGTCGACCCAAGAAACAATAATAAGAGAAATGGAAAGGGAACAATAAAACTAATTAAATAGTGAACACTAAAATACTCAATTGTCAAGAAACATAGAAAGCAAACATTGAAACGCATGTGAACACAATGTTAAAAACATATATATTGATTGGTATCATAATTTAGTTATAACCTATAGAGAGTCTCGGACCTCTAGAGGGAGCGCTAACTCTTCCACTCTTGCTTAAGCGTCTGGCAGAAGGCACGAGTCAGTAGGACTTGAAATCATCAACCGGACTTTGGTGGCCACCAAAGGTTCTGAAGAAGTGTTTGATATTCTGTTTGGAACCACCAGGGCCGCCAGGGGTTGGGAACGTCGTTCGGGACCATCCTGGGCGCCCATTTTTCAACAGGTTCGAACGCCATGTTTCGGGAAGACATGTAGTTGCTCGGGGACATGAGTCCAAATGGATCAATAAATCCAAAGCCTGAAAGATCTACTACGACTCTGAGGTGCAATACTACTAGTTGCACCATAACTCGGAGGTCACGAGCAAGCGATGCACAAATGGTGCAGCTCCAAGGCAGATCCCTCGAAAGAATAGCTGACTAGTGTGGAATACTTCAAGACCTTCAAGACATGTAGGTAGGTGCTTTCCTGTTGATTTCCGGATTTCCCCATATTCTACTTATACTCTGGGATTACCCTATTTCTAGGGTCCTAACAAACAACTGCAGAACAGCAACTCCAAGAAAAAGGGTCGACGCCGAAACTTCTGCCCTATTGGCAGGTAAAAGCTAACGAATGGGAGTTCGGATTTCTTCAAGAGAAGCGGCTGAAGAGCAGCAAAACACGGCCAGCAATGTGACGTGTCGGGTCAAACTTTGAACAGCAGCTTTGATACATCCTGATTAATAGCTGTCAATAAAAAACAACACTAAAGACATGAAGTAACTGCATCACCTCAATGCCCCAAGACTGGAAGTCTTGTGGCTTTACCAGATTTGCAATGCATCTGTCTATATTCTATAATACTATACACCGCATCCATTGGAAGAAAACACTTGGCGGATCGTCATGTTGCATTCCCCGGACAAACCGAGTCAGCAAATGATCACCAACAAACCCATATGACCAAGTTTCTTTCTGAGATCCAAACCAACAGTGTCCAGTCGATTGCACCGTAAGATGGGCGGCCCGCATTGGTTGTGTGTCCATTTCTTCGCTGTCTAAACAACGGGCAAAAATCACGCAACATATTTATGTCACTCTTTGAGAAGATGTCCCCCAGAGCCAGTCATGTTTAGACTCTAGACAAAAACACAAACTTTAGCACGGCCTACTGACCTACTGACTATACCCCAAGCCAAAAACCTACAGTTTCAGAGTAGATGGCACAAGGGCCCCCCGTCCTTCGGTGGTTGAAAAATGGACCCCCATTCTGTCCAAGACATCTCGGGGGAACCGCCATCGAACCTCTGAAACCACTGTTTACACCCTGGAAGACTAACATGGACCCTGTCAGCCTGTTGGTAGAGGAAAACACTAATCCAGGGAGCCAAAACCACAGGGTCTATGTGAGTTTTCGGGAGTGTAACCCAAAAAACTCCCACTGGCTTCAAACCATCTTTCACCCAACATAACATGCAGTTATATACATTAACTTATATGCCTGTTAGTATGCCTGTTACGTGGTGTTATTTAGTCCCACTGGCTTCAAACCCCCGAGGTTCTGCCCCGAGGTCCGCTCCGCTCACCTCGCGCCCGCCACGCCACTCCAACCGGAGGTCCGGTGGTCCGAGGGTCTCTGCCACGCAACGAGGCCCAAGGGTACCAGCAAGTCTCAGGTAGAAATCCATCCCAGACACTCCATGTAAGACATGTATACATACATCAGGGTGTTTTCAGGGGTCGGTAGGGACACCCCTCGAATTCTCAGACCCGAGGAGTCGACCTGAGGAGTCGACCGACCTGATGATGAGACCTAAGATCGACCTAAGACTGGAGGGTTGGACCCTAGCTATGCCAGAAGAACATCGATGTTTCGGCTGACCTGGGTCTGTACTTCATCCCTGACCTGTTCTGCTTGTTGCAACGATGCAACAAGTGATGCAGTCAGAAATGGCAAAACGTCGAATCTCCCTAAACATTGCCTGCTGAACTGCATGGTATCCCTTGGGGCAGCACATGTCCAGATTCGCCTGAGATTCTGCAGAACGAGCCGGCAAAAGGATCCACCATTTAGACAAAGAACGAGCTTATTGGTCATCTCACTCAAACAATGATGCACTCCCCTAAAGATTGGATCTTTAGCTGTGGTCTCTTTGGTTTGGGGTGTCTTTTTAGAACCTTGGGCTCGCACACCCACTAAAAGCAGTGCATGACACGCGTTTTCTTGCGCTCGAAAAAGCAAACAAACAGTAGAAAACTTGCCCACTTGCTCATCCCTATAACCAAGTCTTAGGGAGGGTTGGTTGCTGGTGTTGGAAATTGCACAACATCGAGGAGCATCCTAAGGGTGCCTTGAAAACACTGGGTTGCATGCTGAGATTGGCTGGTTGGCCCAGTTGCAACAGGGCCCATGTTCACCCCAAATCCTTGGCATTGTGTTCCAAATGGCTGGAAGGGACGGTAACCAGTTGTAATTTCATGCGGCGAGATCCTTGCATGGCCGGCACGCTTGATGTTTCCAGTGTCCATTCTCATCTCATCGCCTGCAAATCTGCAACTCTTGGAGATACCGCAGAACTCTATCCTCGGAGCCAACTACGTGGCCAAGAAGAGGGAAACAGCCAAGGAGGAGCAACAAATCAACAACATAATGACAAAGAGAACGCAAACCCCGCTCAAAAACTGAACACTCCAAAACAAGAGAGCACGCGCGCCGAACGCCAGCGCAGTGTGAGCAGCCGCTCAAGAACCCTCGAAAAGAAAGTCCTTGCGAGAATCTGCTGGTCATGTGCAGCAGTCTAAGCTTGCCTCAAGAGTTAGAGCTGGGGGTGGTGGAGCAGGAAATGAGAAACAGCAAACTTTTGGGTTGGTCAAGCTTACCATGTTTACCTCAGCGACCAACGGTCCAAAGGAATTCTTCAGGACCGAATCGGATGGCGGTCTCCGGCGATCGGATCGGATCGGCGCGAGCAAATGGCATGGATGGAGAGAAATGCAGCCCGATTGATCAATGAAGTATATAACGTTCCCATCCAGGCTCCAGTCGTGCCTTCGTTTCGAAGGTGGGACTGGGGTGAGTGCCAGGAGTCCAAATCCCTTCGGAGAAGGTATTGATCAATGAAGTAATTATATATATATAACTGGGAAGCCCTTTGGGAAACCAGGTTGGGCTTCCGCGGAGAGGTTCCAAGCAAAGAGGAGTGAGTAGAAAAAAGAAAGAGATTGACAATGATTGACATAAAGTCACCAAAACCCAAATGTACTTCTGAGATCAAGAGCAGAGCTATCTTAAGGATGTCTATACAGACCATCCAAAACAATCCGCTTCTCCCAGACGATCCGCGGTTTTCCTTGAGCTCCAAGACTTATATGACTCATCCCAAGCTGTGCTGAAAAACCCTACAAAGGTCTAATCTAGCAGTCGCACCTCCCAACCATTGGGCATTGGCCTCGTTCTTATACAAAGCTGCGAGATCTCCCCCAGACTTCTCCCAGCCCAAAAGAGGGTGTTTCATGAAAAGCCTTGACCTCTTGGGTGCATGTCTCTCATCCTCCGATCCAAGATTGCAAGGGTCTGGACCACTCTGGGATGCAACTGGCCCCCGTATCGGTGAAATACAGTATCAGTGACAGTGAAGGTCTAAGAATAGGGAGACTGCAAGACCCTCTAACTACTGCGTAGTTAGTAGAACTCGTCCTTCTTCCAGGGGTCCTTGAGCATTGGGGGTCTCATGACATGAGCCCTGGCTCACCTTAATCTCCAAACCCAACAAATCAAACCTCCAAATGCATGACATGCGGCAAAACCGTTTAAACACATTCTTGTGCAAATCGCTCCGTGCTTGGCCTCAGCCCTCAGCATTCCCGGAGCGGTCTTCCTTGCAAGACAATCCAATCTGCAGACATCTCAAAATCGATCGGTTGCGGATTCAGCGTTGCGGCTTCAGTGTTGCGACGAAGATCAACGGAGCAATCAGCGACTCAGGCGGTGTGGCTTTCTCGATCGAAGCTGGTGACAGGGTGTTGCTTGGCACGGTGCAGTTTCGGCGAAGAAATCGGGCGAAGAAGATCGCGCCACTGATGGTTTCCCTGAGAATATGCATCTTCAGCGGCTTTTCTCATGAAGTGTCCAAAGTTCCAGAGGTGAAGAAGAAGTTCAGACCTGGCCAGCGACCCGAAGGTAGGTTCAGGACTGAATATGCCGTTGTACTCCAGGACCCCGGGTGCTTGGTCTTTGAAATCAGTAATGACCTACTCCCAAAAGGAATCTGTACCGATCCAAATGCATCACACACCCCACGAAATGGTGCGTTCGAGCTATTGAGTCTTGGGTGATTGCTGTTGGCAGGAGCTCTTGGCACGAGCAACTTGGACACATTCTGTGCCATCTTCGCACTCTTTAGGGAGAAGCGAGGCATACCCACGGGTTCACGAGGCAAGCATCGGTCAAGAAGAGCTCTATTCTGGGTATTGGGAAAACGAACTCAAAAAACAGGAACACCATATGAATTAGGCAGGTTTCCATACAACCTCATCGCTTGAAACATACTCCCTCAACCCAGCACATCTCACGCTGCCGCTGCTTTTCTCTTTTCTGGGCGAGGTCGTAGATTCAGCGAACATTGCGCCTGGAGGTGTGGCTCTCAAACGCAAGGTCTGGCCCTCGGTGTTGGTCTTCAGTCACATCAAAACTGAGAACATTCCTAATAGCGATGGCCTGCAACCTATTAGCAATGGCCTCCAACCTAATAGCGATGTTTTTTGGAACAAACTACATGTAGTAGCTCATGATCTCGATTGAAAAAAATGAACGAGACCATTCGTTCCATTAGGATACCGAGAAGCAGCAGACCCCCGAAGTTGCGGACCTGCTGGGCCTCTAGGGAGTTGAAGCAGATTGTGTTGCTTTTCTTCTGAGGCTGGTTTTCTGCCTCCCGCCTCCCCGTATCTCCAGCGTGGCACATCACATCACTGAAAGGAACATCCCTTGATCCCTCACCAAAACAGAAGGAATCGCAATGCAAGAAGCCGGCGGAAAATCCTCCTACAAACAAAAGCCATGGCAATCTCCAATCTGAGGACCCTCAACATCCCTCCGTCCTCACCACATACTCATTGACTCATTGACTGGGACCTTCAAACCCCACAGTACAAACCTCCACATCAACTCAACCCATCTCAGGTCAAGTCCGCTACGTACTGCGCACCTTCACTCGACCCGCCCGCCTCACCAGCCCCTCCCGTTCCACCACGAAGCCGTCCCGGTCATCCATGACCTCGTCCGTCGCGTTCCGACCAGGACCCGCCGGCGGCCCGCGGGGCGAAGGAAAAGAGGACGGGGTGCAGTCCACCAGGTCTGCAGGGAGGGAAGGGCAGGCAGTGGGATTTGGGATGACCTTCCTGCCCAAGAAGGATCCAAATTGGATGCTTTTCCTGGGCCTGTACTGCAAGGACGGTATTTTTAGAAACCATCGTTCTCGTCAGAAGGCCTCAGGAAATGTTCAGGGCATTTGGGGACCGTGCTTGCTGTGCTTGCGGAGTCTCATGGAATCTCCAATGTCAACAGCATCTACTCGATCCGGAACCAATGACATCCAATGACCGTCATATCATGGACATGGTCTTGGAAGCACAGCATGTCAAGGGTATCCAACTTCTCCACTCTCTGGAGTCCAGAAACCACTCAAAGACTGCTACTAGGGTGGAGGCCATCGCTACTAGGCTGGAGGCCATCGCTGCTAGGGTGGAACGCGCCTGCCAGGGTCTTCGAACACCAAACGGCTCTTGTGCCTCTGAGTCCTCTGCGGAAGAAAGTGGCGACCGCCTCATGACTCACGTACATTGATTTGCCCTGCTCTACCAAGAAAAATGATGCTTGGTTCTGGCCACCTTCGGATGAAGACGAAAACAGGCCGAGTGCTTCGACCATCCAATCCAAAGAGGTCAACTTGTAGGAGGAACACGAAACCAGAACCACTGGACGTGTCTTTTGACAGGCTCAAGCTGTTATTAAATGAAATCAGTTTCACTCCGTCTCAACAAAATACCTCTGCACCGGTGGTCCTCCACATAAGCGTAGACCTCAGCGGTTTGCGGTGGCAGATCTAGGGTCTCATCACTCGCTTCAAACCGGACGCCCCCTCAGGAAGGGTATTTGAATGTATGGTCTTTGGAAGGGTGGCTGTTGGTACACTCAAGTGGACCAACCGGCCCCTTTGGGTTCTTTCGAAAGGCCATTTTCCCACTTCGATGGTTCCCAGACATGTAGCTTCGATGTACTTCGATGGTGACCGGGATGCAGAAATCTGATGAAATCAGTGTTCCCGGCTCATGCATCTGCACCCCTCAGTGCACCAAACATTCCGGTCCGGATCCTCCAGCGATTTGGCCGCAGGAGCGGTAGCAGGTCGGTAGGGATGGGCATGGGCCAGGCATGGGCCAGGCAGCATCAAACGAACTGGATGCCTGCTACGCGGCGTTAGTTCCACACAGGACGTGCGCCTCGGCCAACTTGTTCGGGTTCAATCTGTCCGCTTGGTGCTGTGAATGTAACAATACCAGCAACACTTCTTAGATATGAAAAGAAAATCCTTCATCATGGCTCCAGGCGCAGCAAATCGGGCTTCTTCAACATCGGAGGGTTAAGAGTTCTTCTACCGCCAGGGACCAGCATGTGACAACACAGGCACACTTGGTGAGGTCATACGCATTGTAGATCAAAATTGAATTTGAAGCCCTGGGCCTTTTCTTAAAGCACAACGAATGTGACCATGGGCAAGGGGAACTTCCACTTCCTGGATGTTGCCAGTAAAGAATCATCTGTCTACGTGAGTGTCACCTCTACAGTATTCGTTGAAGGTCTGAAAATGGATTGGCAATGGACCTACATACGTGCCGTGGAAAAGCTTTGCACAGCATAATGACAACCTGAAAATGATCCAACAGTTGTCGCCAGGTCAATTCTCAATGATCCCATATGCGCTAGGGCAGTTCCCGCTAACTGGCAACCCTGTAATCTTGCTGACCAAGCAAACCACGCGACTGAGGCCTCCCGCGTAGGCCCCCTCCTCGCTGCTGGGACCTTCTTTGATGACCTAAGTGTCAGATGAAACATGCTATAAGTCGAAGGACCTCACAAGAGTACAAAGAGATCGAGGTAAGGAAGCTGGGTTCAAGCAATCATGTCCTTTCCGACTGTGCTTCTATACACTGTAGCCTCTAGCCTTCAATTTGGACATAGATCAAAGGGTCCAGGAACATCACATCTTGAGAATATCTGAGAATGCATCATAGAAACACGTACTTGGAGCCCTGCAATATGCTTTTATATACATCTTCCATGTTGAACAGAAGTCCTTCGCCCAGCACACCATCCATTTCAGCGGCAAACCGTTCCATTTGCATCCCCCACTACGGAACGGTGCAAAAGGAACGGTGAGGTGACTGCGTGGGCTTCCCTTTCGAACATTCAATGGAACCAACGACATGAACAGTGTGGGATAGTGCGGCTCCTTGGTGTCCCGTGAGTCTTCGGCACATCAAATGCTCGAGTTTCTCAATCGACAAGCTCGAGATCCTGCAGCAGCTGCTTCGCCTGGTCTTGCAGCCCGAGACACCCAAGCACCATCGGCCATGAAAAGGAGGTGCCGATTGCCTCAGCAGCACAGGAAGACAAACCGACGAGCGACACTCTACACTGATCTATGTAGAAGAAAGAATTTCGCACCACCCGAGACAGGATCATATCAATGTTTTTGCAGGGCATTTGTCAACATTGTGCACCAAATGTGCAGGGATTTCTCCTGATTTCTCCCCTCCACCACGACGCCAAACAAAAAGGCACAGCGTTCGGACCAACATCGGCACCGAAAAAGAAGGCCCAGATCACGGCCTTCGGTTTTCCGGGTTCTCCTGGCGCGGAGGAGCTAGCGCGGAGCTCGGGCGAGATCGAGCCCGGTTCGTCTACTGGCGCTGCGTCCTGAGGCCCCGGACCATTGCAATAGACCGGGCGCCCATTCACCTGGAAGCGGAAGCTTGGGACGGCTCGGCCGGTTGAGTCACGGTCGTCTCGGTTGGTGACCAGGTTGAAGAACTAAGTTAAAAACTAAAAACTGATTTTGCGCCATGATGTTTGAGCATATGTCTCTTCTTCAGCTACACATGTATGATCATGTTTGTCTGTTCCACCTCTACCAGCAGGGGTTGCCTTCATCAATACACATCGAATTCATGTCTTAAGAATTTGGTCTATGGCCATTCCGCCCAAAACATCCTTGAAGTTTATGCTTGAGAACCTCATACCGAGTCATATCCAAAAGGAGAAGGATGCAGTTGTTGAAACTATTTTTATTATATAATCTATGAAAAATAAAAGCCATGACGTCCAAAGAACCTGGCTAGCAAAGCTTGACCTAAAACTCTGAAGGAACTCTCCTCCGACCTCCGACCTCCGCGTTCGACCTCTCGACCTCTCGACCTCGACCCATCCTGGCGCTTTCCGCCTGGAGATCCGTCCGGCGCCGGTAGACGCCTCAGCCGGTGGACCAGTGACGGACGGATCCGGACCCCGGTGGACCTCTGCTGGGACCGGACCTGTTGAGCGAAGGTTGTTGGGCGAAGTTGCTTGGTTTTGTGGGCCCATTCGCTGGCTTTGCTGGGAGTGCCAATAGTCTGGTTGATGGCTCAAACATGCTAACACTTAAATCGAAATCTAAAAATACCACCAAGGAGTGCCAATAGGGTCGCCACGGACCAGAGCTCTTGGATTTGCTTTATGACATGTTGGTTCCACGAACTGCTCCACCCGTTAGTCGGTGTGGTGGGCACGGCAGGTCCGCCCTGTTGACTCCACCCTACTCGGTCTGGCGGCCAGGAGCCCGGAGCTCCGTCGCGTCCGTGGTTCCGCTCCGTTTGCTTCGCGAGGCCCCTTTGCTGTTCCGTTCGTAGACTGGGCCCGAGTCTTCCCTAACCCAAACACTCCATGGGACTGCCATATATGCCGATCAGTTGGGGTGGTTTTGGGGGTCAATGTAGGCATGGAGTGTCTTCCCTAATATTGGCTCAATCTTGACCAAACGGCCGACCATGCTTCGATCAAGCTTCCGTTGAGCTTCTTTGCTTCAGAGGTGGCTTTGAAAGAGACAAGCACCTGCACGGCAAAAGGGGTGATCCTACAGTTAAAATTTCGAAACACGCACACACCTATTTTGTATCCAATGCTGCATCTCAGGCATTAGAGACAATGGTTTCTGATAGGTTTCTTGTCTTGCAGCAAGCCAATCGTGGACCGGTGGGGCCTGTCCCAGCAACCACTGGCTTTGCTGTTTTCCTTGAGTCCTTTGACCAAGTCTGTTCAAGAATAACCCACGTCGTGGTGATTCCCACCCTAGGGCTCCAGCCACCTCACCTCCGTTTCGAAGATGAGGTTAGGGGGTCTAACCACCGAACCTGAGGAGATGGGCCAGGAGCCCTAGGGCCAGCAAAGAAGATCAAGGTCGTTCAGCCACCTTGGCTTGGAGCCCAGCCTCTTCAGTCACGGGCGCTGCCATGGCGCCTGGGAGGATCTCTGGCAGTGCTGGGGCGGCAGTGGCCTTGTTGAAACCTGTCATGAACCATCCTGCCGGTCCAAAGCGGAATGTCCCAAAACAGTTGTCAAGGTGTTGTAGCCCACAAAAGCTGTCCTGGCAGGGGACATCATCCAACGAACCAGCTTCGGTGCGGTTCGAACGAAACCATCAATTGACCCCGTATCGTCGTATCGTTTCAGCTTTGGACTGGTAGCTTCCGCCCACTTCCATCAAACTACTCAAAACCTACAATGAGGATCTGAGCTACATATTACAAATAGGTCAACCATGTAATTACTAACCACTTTACAACATCATATCGATTCACTGACTTTCACACGTCCCCAAACATCCCTAACAAGTCAAACATTGGTTTGTTGCCCACCTCTTTGGGGGTTCGTTTATAGGCATATATATGCATATATCGGTATAGGCAGCTTGCCGAGCTGCGCAACTCCCGGCCCCCTGCACACGCCGACCATCAGTCGGCAAATAGAAAAAGGGGCGCCCTGAACAAATCTCCAGCGGTCTTCGTGCCCTGGTTGATGAACCGAAGCAAGTCGGATTTTGACCCGACGTGTTGGTACAAAGCACCGATGTTGACCCGACAAATGGTTTGCCAAACTACAAACCCTGGATGCAAGCGTTCAAGTCCAAGGATCATGATAACAGGGAAGAGATAAATTGGTGTCTTCTGGTTTTCCCACACCACCTGGCACTTAGGTTCATTTGCACACTGGGTGTGTGTTCTCTACCACTGCTAAACACCACCAGTTCTCCCCTCTCTTCACCCCTCCTCCAGCCTGGTCTGGGCTGCTCATCTCTGCGGGGGGAGCTGGTCAAACCATGTCCTCCTGGTGCTGCCAGTGGCACCTGCAGCATTTTGGTTGGTCACATGACTGGCCGGAGAGGTCGAGAGGTCGAGCCAGTGGCACCCAGAGAGGTCGTGCACGTGGCACAGACTGGCACAGACTCTTGACGATTCGAAAATCACTGGTCTGCATGGGTCTGCTGTCTGCGAAGGCATAGGAGAAAATCGCAGTGGATATTTTTCAGTGTGTCTGACCAAAAGTCTTCAGTTAAGGGAGAAAGTTCACAATACCCTAAGCCGTTTGACTGTGCATTGTGGACTTCCTCCCTTAACTGGATGCATGTTTTGTCCGTGTCTCGTGCTGCTCAAAACACACTCTTGGCAAGTCCAACGACCTAACTCAGCTAAGTAAGGGTGATCGTAAGCATTGGACAACCACGCAATCGTATAGACAAGAAGCTACGAACGGAGCATTTCGGGCATCGCTACGAACGGAGCAAGGGCGCTACGAAAGGGGCTCCTGGCCTTACTACGAACGGAGCGATCGGACGCTACTAGGAATGTTTAAAGACGCTTGTTCTTGACTCCGTCTCCGACTCCTTCCGTCCCACCTTCCGCGAGTCGCGTTTGAGGGCGGCTGCCAGCGAGGAGCATGTCTCCTCATCTGCACAAGGGGAGCACATTCCTGGCCCCTGCTAAGCTCATACATGGAAGAGAATTCATACGTTGCCTTCCGAGAGAAAACATGGTTGTATGAGAGATTGACTATATGATCCACTGATATCTGTAAATTGCAGTACTCCTGGGGTAAAACATCAGTACATCTGCCAGACTGGTCTACCGATCTGTCATGATGTGGATGGACTCAATGTGTCCACGATTTCAAGGGCTGCAGTCTTCCAAGACTTGATCACAGGCCTGCAGATTCAAAGGCCATCTGGTCTTCCAACCCCAAAACATGCCCAAAAGCATCTAATGTGTTCCACAGTTTTTTCCGCAAACACCAAACAACAGGAGCCACGAGCTGTGGACTGCCCCCCCCGCACGCGAAAATGGTGTATCTTGATGGGCTCGGTATCTCCATCGCCCGGACCGAGGCTCTGCTAGGCGGCCATCCAAGTGAGCACATGGCTGCAGGTATTGCCTCGGTGGTGACCGGGGCATGCCCCCTGGTCACCTCTGGTCGATGGGCTCCATGGGCTGTGGGTAGGATTCCTGTCAATGTCAAAAATTAATGACCCAAATAGATTCCAAATAGATTCCAATAGTAGTAAAGAAGAGATCTGCCAGCACCTCAATGACAAAATATGACAAACGGCTTTTTCAAGCAATACCTTCTTCATGCCTTCTACGTTCAGCATCTCGGCCCAGGCTCTCCACCCGGATCCGTCAGACTGGGGAAGCGGCTGAGTCATGTCCCAAAGGAAAGTCTTCTGCGACCTGAGTGAAAGGCTGTGGCCTGGGGACCCTCAATGGCACGAACAAGAGAGTTTCGCACCTTTTTGGCAGAGACTTTGTGGCGCCAGTTGGTGGCGCCAGAGAAGAGAGCAAATCCGGAAAGCAGCTCTACTCAGCAAGTTTGAACAGGGGAGTAGTTTCTGGTAGCAAATCCGGAAAGGCATGGAAAGGGTCTTTTTTCTGGTATAGAGATGCTCTTGGATACTTTTCATATTCTTGGTGTTTGTTCCACACAACCATCATGCTGCCATTTTCACGCCGCCTCACTTCGACCGATCTCTTTGGGTCTCGGTTTCACACCACGGGTCTTCGGCGGTCAACTTGGCCTCGTCGACTCGTCCTTCGCCTCGTCCCGTCGACTCCATCGTGCTCGCGAAGACGCTGCGGGGCCGCGGGCGTGGACGGCGCTGTCGGGCCAACACGTTGCCCGGAGGAGGTGGCTCACCATGAGGAGTATCTCGATTGCCTGAGTTGAGTTGGAAGAGGATTCCATGGATGACCAAGTAATTAGAGGTGAGGTGGTTCATTGGCATGTTTACAAGATTTGTTTGGACTGGTCACCCCTTGCTTCAATGGAAACAGGACATTGTGCATCTGGACAGCACGACTTCAGCCTGCAAACACCTGGAACCCAATCCATCCCCGTCCAAATGCGCCCCGAATGAGAAATACAAACACATGATCTCATTCTCACCTCCACCCCCAGCCGTGTCACTCCTCAGCCATGGCACTCCAGCAGCACCGCTCCCAAGCACATCAGTTCCACCTTCTCCTCCCTTTCCCATGGCGGCCACCCCACCCGCCGCGCGCGACCAGCACGGCGCCGCCAGGCGCCCTGCGCCTTGCGGCGGTCCTGCGCCATGCGCCGTGCGTGCGGATCGGCATGGGCGTGGTGGTGTCGGTGGCCAAGGAGGAGATCACCTGGCACCTTGGAGGATGGTGAGCGGTGGAAGCTGGAGCAACTGCGGATCCGATCCACACAGTTTTGTGACATCCCAGTGTAAATTGATGTTAACTCTCTACAAAAAGGAACTAATTTGTGGATCAGTTCGACTCCATGTGCCCATCAGTTATCAAAACTTCCGAAAACATCCGCTAAAGGTATATCGTTCCTTGATTGCGGCAAAGCTACTGCAGGGCCTGGGATGTAATAAGACACGACAGTGCCCAAGGCCACGCATAGGCCTCCAGAGCAGACCATTGGAGACATGAGCCCTAAGTTGCTGATGCTTTCGACTGAACTTTAACCTCCAGTGGATTCTACCTAAGGTGCCCAGTTCATCGCTGCTATCAACTTCTTCTGGAGGGGTGGCTTACCATCGTGACACCACCGTCGCCAGACGAACAAGCGAATAAACTTTGATGTCATAGAGCCAAACCCTAACCACAAGTCTAATCTCGGCCTTAGGGCCTCTAATCTCGGCCTTAGGGCCTAATCTCGGCCTTAGGGCCTCTAATCTCGGCCTTAGGTCCTATGGGAGGTGTAAATGTATCTTAAGAATGGAACATTATGACTCGTCCTGGGAAAGAGCAGGGTGCCTCTAAAATGGTCAAGCATACTTCTTGGGTTTTGCCCGCGCCCATACCTTTCTGGAAGTCGGATTCTTTCTAAAGTTGAAGTGGAATCCTGGTCGTGAAGCTCGTCACCCAAGTTGTATTTGCGAGTCACACTCATCCAGGATCAAACATGCTTTCTCCTCAGAAAATGCGATGTGAGGTTGGACTTGGAGTCCTCCAGACTCAGGCGAACGGGTGTCAGGTTTTGACTTGAGGATGCTGGATGAGTACTCGAGCAAAGAAAGCCGTGCCTGCCAGCAAGAAGGGCCATCCTGGCAAGGCACTGGTCCGCGCAACCTGCGACACGTGTTCGATCTTTAAGGGGTTTTGTGTAACCAAGTAGTAGTTCCCGGGCAAGCCGGCGGCGGCAGTTTCCAAAAGAATAAACCTATATGAAAAGGGCATGTGGCAGGCTGATTCGCCGAGCTGCGATGTTCTTTGACAAAACAAGTTGGGACCGACCAATGGAGCGAAAGCGAAGCAACCACCGTCAACTGTCTTGCCTTTTGCAAAATACAGCATAGAGATGACTCAGCCGCGTACTAAAGTTGTACTACAAAGTCGCCAGTTCTCAGCTTCCAGCTCCACGTCTTGCTCCGCGCACTAGAGTTGCACTACAAAGTCGCCAGTTCTCAACTTCCAGCTCCACAGATTGCTCCGCGTACTAAAGTTGTACTACAAAGTCGCCAGTTCTCA
>CAXAMN010027861.1:502357-542158 GCA_963970005.1 Durusdinium trenchii
CTACTACTACTACTACTACTACTACTACTACTACTACTACTACTACTACTACTACTATACCACTACCACTACCACTACTGCTACTACTACGAATACTAATAATAATAATACCACTACCACTACAACTACCACTGCCACTGCTGCTGCTGCTGGTGCTAGTGTTCCTGCAACATGCGACAAACTCAAACTCAGGTTCGCGATTCAGGTGTGCACCAGCGACCACTTGCTACACCCTTCTATAGAACCTCTTTTGTTGGCCAGGGCGGGCGGCGGCAGTGAAAAAAACAAGTGTGCACGTTTGACTCTGTTCACTCCGGACTGTATGTCATTAAGTGGCATTATTTAAAAAAAATATATATATGCATGCTGCACTCCCTAAAATAATGATGGAAGAAGCAGAAAATGGCCCGTCTACAAACAGGTTGTTTTCCACGTCCTTTTCAGGTAATGTATCAGAAACTTGCCAGCACAAACCCCTGGTATATAGACTAATAGAGGCAAATCGTCTTAATAAGAACTTTAAAAAGTGAGAAACACACATGCAATCACATACAGCATACTTGCATATTTGATCCATGCTGCGAGTGCAACCCCCAAGACTTTCCAACAACGTCACTGCCAAGAAAGAGCTAGACCAAAACAGCCCCTGTTCTGCGGGGACCTAAAAACAAATCTGCATGGATCATGGTTTCCCCATATCCTCGAAGCCCGGTCTTACAAAGACTTCGGATCCTTTCGATTCCCTCTGTACCGTTGACTGATAAACTTCCAGAACGATCCGGACACCCGAATCACAACCAGGACCTGCGTGCCTGGGTTCCGTCTCCCCTGGGCTCTTCACATCCCAAGGAGCTCGGCACCGCGCGCAGGCGTCGACCGCGCCCGCAGCATCTCCAGCGCCCGCGGCGACCGGCGCGGCGCCGGCGACCGGCGTGGCGGAGCCCTGGGCCGCCACGGTCTCAGCGAGGGAGGCGCCGTAGTTGGGACGCTTCCTTATGGACACATGCGGAGCGAATTCCGTGGGTTCGAAGAACATGCGGAAGAAAGAAGACATCTCAAGACTTATATCTATTATATTTATATATATTAGGTCCAAGAAGGAAGATCAAGTTCGTTGATGTTCGTTGTGCCTTTGTTTATCAAAGCTGGTGCTGTTGATCTGCTGTTCATCAGCTTGGATTCACAAAGGATCTGCTACTGTTGGGTTTGCAAGGGGATGCAGGACTGATCACCCGGATCAGTGGGAGGCGGGATGCAAAGGTCGGTTGGGGTCACAGCCGCGAGCGTCAAGGACGGATGGGGGAGCAGCCCGCCCAATGACGCTCCGGAGCCAGGCAGCTCCAGCTGAGTTGATGCTGGCGTCCACTGGCTGAGTTTTGGCTGAGAACCGCAAGGTAAGGGATAAAAAGCTCCTTCAAAAAGCTCCGTGCGCTACTCACAGGCTTCAGGCTTCAGGAACGAATGGTGGAGGCCAGAAATGGCACTGGAACAGGAATCAGCCCTCAATTCGGCCGCAGGACTGTCACCTAAGAGGTGGGTGTCTTTGGAGTGTTCTGCGTCCGCTTTTTCTGCGTCATTTCCTGGGAAGTCGCGCTCCAATGGAGTGACCACCATCGTCGACAAACATCCTCAACATTACTCCTGTCTACAGAGATCTGTGCCTAGATTATATACTGTACATATATGTACAGAATTGCTCTGCATAGGTACTACGTACATCTACGTACTGTATACTGACACCGTTTTTGAGGGGGAAAGCGATGAGCTGCTCATACAGCTTAGGACTCCTCTTGGCGCACTCGAGCTTGGGAGACATGTCTTGGAGGTTCTGGCCGCTCCCCTCTGGTCCCATCCCTTGGCACACTCCCCTCTCGCTGGGTATGGAGTTGATCACTTCGAACAAGAAGCTCAGCTCAGTTGATTTCAGTTGAACAGTGATTCATTGGGAGGGACACTGAAAATGGCCGACGATACCGATACCTGATACCTGCGTAACCATTTCGGCACAAAGATTGGCACAAGCAGGGGTTGTGGTCTACCAGGTGAATGGTCAAGCCGTCCTACTGCATCTCCTGCCAACACTCGCGTGTGAACACATAAATATATCCACCGCTTCATATGGTTTTCAGGTCATCTTGATTTCATCTTGTCATCTTAGATTCAACAACAACAACAAAATGACAGGTTACCGCTCACCCATCCTCCCCCGCCCCCCCCAGAAAAGAAGAGAACCACCCCCTCCGGCCCATCATGGGCTCCTCCACCATGCCAACTATGGAGGCCGGCCAGATGGGGCGGCCAACACCACCGTCCAAGCGTCAGGTCCAACTCCATGACTCCCATCACGTCGTGAACCGACAAACTGCTCTCCTGCAGACCTGACCGGCTCTGCGCGACCACTGGACTCGTGCGGGGTTTCCCCCGGGGTCCGTTGGAAGAGAAGGAAGGGATTTGACGTCCGCTTTTCGGGAGGCAAAGAGATGAGTCCGTGAACAAGTGGAGGAGACTTGATTCGAATGAGACAAATCTCAACAAAAGGTTGATGGAAAGAATTGGTGCACCAGCCATAAAGAGATTTCAAGCTACTCCATCTGATTGTCCCACATGTTCGATTCGATTCTTTTTTAGATGATGGGAGTTTCTCCATCGTAGCAAGCCACGTCACGTTAAAAGAAAAGGACTTTCCTGGGCCAATTCTGAATTCTGCCTGCTGGCGTATATCCAGGTCTAGAGGTGGGCAAGGAATATCCTTGATGGAGGGGTCGCCAGGATCTTCATCCAAACGGATCGTTTCACATGCTCGTAAAATCCATTTCTGGGGCTTTCAGTTCTGAACCAAACGAGCCGAGCCGGGTGGTGGGACAAAAAGAAGAAGTGGTGGAGCTCCAAAGACCGACCGCTCAATCTCATCTAAACCGCTCAATTCTGAAAAATCCAAAGCAGTTTAGAGATGCAATGAGAGTTTCACTCCCTGAAATCATAATGGAAGTGGAGTGAGTGAAAACCACCTGTTTTGGGAGGACAACGGTCCTCGGAACTTGCACCGGGAAGGAACGATTCTGTCCGAAAAACGTGTTGACGAAGCATGTTGCGTTCGAACTATGGTGGAAAAGTAGAGGGACAAAGGAGGAAGGAACTATAAGACTGTAAGATCTATCAAAATATCATGATTTGATAGCCCTTCGCTTCACAAGTCCCGGCTCACTCTTGGAGGGAATCTCACAGTGGTGTTTGGACAAAAGACTGGGGGGGGCACCAACTCCTGTACCACCTACCCCAGAATCACCCAATCTCGTGGATACCAATGGGCCGAAAAATGGGTTCTCATGAAATGTCTATAGAACAAATTCTTCGACTGTGCAAATTTCCTTCTGTGGCTGAGCCAAGCGGAGCGCTCAACCGTGCTCAACCAGACCCTTCAAATTGATCCCAAAGACAAGCCTCTGGGCAACTGAAGGATTGGAGTAGCCAATACATGTGTATGATCCCATGAATCAAGGAGGGCTTGAACTGCACATCTCGCCCAAATTTCATTGGCCAACCCATGGGGAACTGCACATCCACCCTGCAGAGTTCCTCTCAACTTTTTTGGCTCAGAGATCGCAAGTGCGCACATCGGGTTTGAGGATTGACGCACACATGGGCTGAGAACAGATTCGAAGTGGTTGAAGTGATTACTACCAAAAGCCTCTCCACAAGTTCGTTGGTGAAAGATGTGATTTCTGCTTGGAGAAAAACCTCACCCTATTCCCTTTTGCCCAGAAAGCCACCTCATTGCGCATGGGGTGAAAAGAGAACCTGCAGGGATTGCATCCACGTGGAGAATATCTCACAGTGTCCGCGATCCGAGAGCATCTCCAGCTCTGGTTTGGAGCTGAGAAAAATGCGCCAGCGAAAAGCATTTGGGTGCGGGTCATGGAGGCCTATGCCCGGGCCAAAGGCCTTGGTCTTACTTTATTGTGCATCCCGTCCGCCTCAGCCTCGTCTTGTTGCCTCCACACCAACTCAACTTGCAGTCCTCACTTGGCCTTCTGCCCTTGCGTTTTGCTGCATCTTGCACCTCGCACCAACTCATGTCACACCGGCTCAGCTCACACCAACTCGTCTCACACCTCACTCCAACTCAACTCGCACCAACTCGTCATCTCACTCACTCACTGACTCACGCACGCACGCTCGCACGCACGCACGACCTGACCTGACCTGACCTGAGCTGACCTCACCCCACCTCACCCCACCTCACCTCTCTCTCTCTCACTCACAACAATATATACTGTAATACATGCATGTTCACCATTGTCCACCCATCCTTCACATCTCCGCTCCTCATCCAATTCTTCACATCTGCTTGCTTCTTCCTCTTCCCTCCGCTTGTGCCAACACAATAGCTATCACAATAGCTCAAGACGGTGGGATGATCCGGTCCTTCAATTAAGGTTGGGCACCCCTATCCTCTCCTAGCAAGGTTCCATTGGAAAACTCCGCATGTTCGGGCAGCACAGGCTTGTCCATGACTCAGAGCCAAACTGTTCGACCTGAAGGGCCTCCACCTGGGTCAGAATCAGCCAGTATATTATATTCTACTTTATAAATATTATATTATATATTAGATTCTGTAGTATCCATATACTTAAACTTATGATGGTATTGGAGTTGTTCTCCCCAACTCCAGCAACTACCAGCGTCACACGTCTCAACCATCAAATTGTCACCAGTATATTACGGTATGTTGATTGATTGATATTGATTGTATAGAATCGCACCATTTGGGTGCGTAGTGGAACAGTGAGACCCTCCAACCAAAGGGTGAACTCGAGGTTTTGAGGCCTTAGACAGCAGGTCTGAATCCGTTGAATCCGTTGACCGGTCCCATCTGTTTGCTTCGACTCCTTGACCGTTCCTGCCCGAGGGGGTTGGAGGCCTTTCAATGCATTTTCCGGCATCTCACCTCAGGGTGGCTGCCAACGGGCCAAGGTGACTCCGCCTTTTCTCCGCGGACTATCCGTCCGTCGCGGGCGATCCGTACGTCGGTGTTCCTCGGTGACGTCTGGGACGGTTTGGTGCTTCGACTCCCCTTAGCTGTCGAGAAGACTAGATCAGTTGAAGCAGTTGAAGCAGCCCCCTGTTTGCGAACGTCAAACATCCCATGAATTTCACAGATGGAGCAACCACTCAACAAAATCCAGAGCTTGCTGAATCAACCAGAAAACTGGTGCTTTCTACTTGAGCTTGCTGGATCAAGATATGAGTCTCAGTCGTTGAAAAACGAAGATCCGGTAAAGTCACCCTGTGAAACCGACCTGGGACGTGGAAGACAGACTGTCTTCTTATTCGGCAATGCAGTCAACAGCTGAAGAAAGGCTCACGAGGCAATCGAATCGAACTCCTTCCAATCAACTCTCAGGACACACAGAGTTGCACCAAACAAAGGGGATTGGACGGCCCTTTAAACTATTCAGAATCGTTCAGAATGACTGGTGATAGATGGATACTGACAAACCTCAAACAACGAAATCTATTTGTCAGTCTTTGGGTAAGATCTAGACAGTATAATTGTGTCGTTTGCGTTTCCGACCAGTGGTGTCTTCCACGTCTTGTTGGTTTCGTGCGCTTTTGACAAACAAAACGTGCTGGACCCTCAGATTGAGGTGCTTCAAAAAGTTCTGTGGAAACGATACTGCCCTGCCATCCGCAATTCCACAAAACGATTCAGGGCTTCGACTGTGTTTCTGAAGGTCTTCACGTGGTCAGGGCTGCAGGGGCAATCAAATAGAGATGACAGGGCGATGTCTGATTCTCACAAATACTACATCCAGCGAATAGGGTGTTCGTCGCAAGCACATCATCACGAAAATTGCTTGCAAGAGGCATGGCAAATGACCTTCATACAAACTTGAGCTGCTATTTGGGAGCTGTCCATTTGGTTTGCTTGGGGATTGCATCAACTAAACTTGGTGTCCTGAACCAAAACCAACTAAAACAACTTCACAACCAATTTGTTGTTGCATCAACTGAACCAATTAAATAGACTTCACGCCCAATGTGACTGAAGAAGGTCAACCAACTAAATCAACTTCATGATCGATGTGTGTTGAATCAACTGAACCAACTAAACTAACTGCATGATCAATGTGTGTTGAATCATCCGAACCAATTTGAATCAACTCAACCAACTAAACCCCACCAGGATAGATCCCAATTTGCATCACATCTCACAGGTTCCCACGCCTCTGGTCTCAAGGACCCTCCGGAGCTGTGCCGGTCGGCGGCCAAACGCAGCGGCTCGATCGAGGGGGTGACGCTCGTGTTGAAACAGCGGTAACGGTTGGCGCGTGGAGGGACGGGTGTTTGCGCGTGTGGTTACGATGCCAGGACGACCAATCTGAGAAGTCGTGCTCCCCCAAGTCGGAGCCAACCCGAGCAGTTGCTGATCGTCTTTTCCCGCAATCTGCTCAGCCACTACGGTTCGTCCGGTTCGTGTCAGAATCAATGTCGGCAGGGTTTGCGCCGAAATCCGTAAGAGAGCTGAGTGTGGCGCAACCAGAACCACGCCATCTGTTTCTTATCTTCTCCATCTTATTCGGGTTGAGCTCTTGACACAAACAGAAACCCTCAAAACCCCATTTACTGTACATGTGAAGCTCGCCATCACTTGCACTTCGGATGTGGTCAGGTCTGAGCCCCACTCAGCTGCTCCGGTCCGGTCGGTGGCAAAACGTCGCAAGACTCATCGCATTCGACGAGCTCTTGACGCTTCGACGCATACGTTTTCAGAGAGTCCAATGACCGATGTTTCCCCCGGCCCATGATTTCCATACCCAAACATACCCAGACATATCCAGACCATCCATGGGACTGGAATAGTGACATCTAAATGTATATAGGTCATCAATGAACTACAGTATTCCTATCCCATGGAGGGTCTGGGACCCTGCCCTCATTGACTCACTGAGCACGTGGCTTCTGTGGCTGTTCGCGAGACCGAACGCTTCACCTACCGACGGATGATGGTTTGCTACGTGGGTGGACTGGTCGGGCTCCAAGTGTTGGAACCAGCTCCATCTCTTTGGATCGCATCGTTCGTTCAATTGGACTCCCAGTGTTAAAATGAAAGGAACCCCACGCGCGAGTCGAAGCCCACGGCCCGTTTTTGACACCGAGACACAGGGCGTGAGTACGTCGTGTTTTTTTATGCGGACGTGGTACTGCCTGGTTCCGAGATCCACATAGAACCTGCAAAACCACTGGGTTGCTGTCAATTTACAAGTTCCATGTTAATTCTTCCCGGGTGTTCAGGATTTGGGTATCCATGCTGTGGACAGGTGCTTTTCACTGGTCGGGCACATGGGTGACTTGCTGCAGTTTTCCCATCTGGGCGAGCTCACCCAGAGAAATCAATGGACGCACCAGAGGAAGAGCTGGCTCGATGAAGAGCATCTTTTCTATGGGGTGGCCAGATGAGCTCATAGACTCTGCCGTCAACAGCTCAAGATCAACCGCCTTGATCGCACCTCGTCTGCTCTGCCTAGCTCACGACGTCAAGATCGTCAAGAAGACATCAAGAGAGGTCAACATATCACTCTTAGCAACCGAGAATCTTTCATGCAAGAACTGAAGGCCCATGGCTCTCGGCATGGCCGCCGTGCTCATCCAACCAGGAAGATGAATCGAGGAATCCTGACGCTTCGATCCACAAAGGGTCCTTGGATTCCTTCGGGTCACAAACTGACTGATCTGAGGGTCCGTGCAGGTTGGACGTGTCCAACATGTACGACGCGTGGGATGGATGAAGATGATATAGTTTATATGCCAGAGTTATCGAGTCAAAACAAATGAATGACTGTCACTACTGTGTCTTTTGGTTGCTCACGAAAAGACACCAACAGGATCCAATGAGCTCCTTGGTTGCTCACAAAAAATAAGGTATCTCTCCTTCCGGTTTCGGGACCCCCGGTCATGTCAGGACGTGCTTCGGCCACGCGAGCCATTTCGGCGCTGCGCTGGTTCGAGGCTGCACTTCTCAAGGTTGCGCCGTTCGTCCAGGCAGCGAGGACTCGTACCCAACGAGGGACTGAGTGTCTGGTGGATCGGACCTTCCGCGGTTTTCGTCCTTCTTGGCCTCCCGTAATTGGTGAAGTCGAAGCAGAGGTAGCTTCCATATGTGAGGGTTGCGAGGCACCCCAAAGAAAAATGCATGCTGTTGGAAAGTTCGGCTGCCGAACGGTGCTGCGGCTGTTGTCTTTTTGTTCAACCAATCCCACTCGATTCCGGCATTCCAAAAACACCAAAGCTCCTCCAAAAACCGTACCTCTATAGATCCAGGATCGCCATCTGTTTCAACACCGGATGTCCGGGACGTTGTTTTCCTCCCGCGAAGAGCCGCGGTCGCCATCCACCGGTCACATCCGTGCCAGGCCCTCCCGGCTCAGTGCTCCAGAAACATGCCCCCAGCACCGTGGGCCACGCTGGCGCGGAGCTCACGTGCCAGGGCTTCGGAGAAGTACTTGGAGACCTTGGGGCGGTGAGACGCGGTGAGACGCGGTGAGGACACGGCCCTTCTTCGGAAAAAGAAAAAAACGATTCCATGCGGGGAAGAGCACAGTTGAGCCAGTGAAACAAAGGTATCAAATGTTGACAACAGATTCCAAGACACCAAATACTCCAACGTGCCTTGTTTCGTTTGAAACGGAAAAGGTCGCGCCAGAAAACACTGTGTTTGGTTTTCGTCCGATCTCCTGTGGTTCTGGTTAGGGCTGACCCCATGAAGCTACAGTATCAACAACTGGATGTTTGTGTTAACAACGATAGAAACTATGCAATTGTAACACCCCAGCAACACAACACTATGAAAAACGTTTAGTTTCTCAATGCCGGATGGACGCCCACGGCTTTTCGCAGTCTGCGACATCTAGAGCCCCATGTCCCATGTCCAGTGTCAGGACATACACCTGTTGGAAAGCCAAGGCTGTCGGTAAAGGACCTACATCATTCCCAACAAATGGACCTGCTTCGGCTGATATCTCTTCCCACAAGACCCTCCCAGTCTTGCAACTTCCAAGACTCTCTGTCACGACCCTCCGATGCCTAAGGGGACCAACATGGGAACACACCACCCGGTCAACTGATGAAGCCAAGCAGACCAGTCCAAGCAATCCCATCCTTACGTGCTCGTCGCACCGCGCAGCGCCGGTGGGGCTCGGCTCTCAGGGTGGGTCGTAAGCCGAAGTATGGCATGTGCCGCTCCAGAACCAGTGGAGGAACATATGTTGACAATAAGGAGGACTCCGGAAGCTCCCTTCACCATTCTCACTCTTCGTCGCCTGAATCCCCTGGTGTGAGAGAACCTCGAGACTTTTTCAAGCTCAGCAGGCACATCAGCAGGCTCTGTGAGAATTCCTGAATTTCCCGCTCTCGGCTCACGGATTGCCAAGCCTCAGGAAGAAGGAATTCACTGGACCAAAGTTGGATTTCTCGAGCGTCATGAGAACCAGACATCTCGCTGAGCAACATCATTCCTTTATGGATGCACTTAGTACAGCTAAGTCGTCCTTCAACTAGAAGCGGAACATGGCAGGGGATTGGGTTCGGCCATCTCCATGACTCATGACACATCACGCTCTCCCCAGCAAGCGATTTGCTGCTTGGTGCTCCACCCCAGCAGGTGGAGAACCGCTGCTCTAATTGGGTGGGCAAACTAGGACTCAAAGGCTGGAGCTACCAAATATGGGCTCATTCATTTCTCTCGCTCGTTTTGTTCCGGCTTTGCTGCACAGTTTCACAGCAAGCGCACTTGTTGCGCAAACACTTTCACAGGCTCACCCTTCAATATCACATCGATGTTGTTCTCCAACTCCTGACCAGCCAGACCAGTAAAGAGGACAGCTCCCTCTTAGGCGAGGAAACACATATAAACAGCTATACTGTAGATCAAGTTGGAACAGTTGGAGGGCCCCATGTTGAGACACACATCGACATACGCCGCCTCATGGATGATTCAAGTAGAGTTCTTTGGGTCGAGAGATCTCAACAAACGACCAAAGGTCTTTCAACATTTTGGAACATCTTTCAGGGGTTAGATCCAAGTATCTCACACCTGACATAGCTGACGCGACATTACATATCACATATATTGAAATTCAAGGTCGTGCTAATAACGATGCATCCTGATGCGTCCCTCATCACAACGACCCCCATATTGCGTGACCCATGTATCCCTTTCACGCTGGCGGGGGTTGGCCACCGTGACTGGGATCACGCCCTAAGCCCTAAATCAGTGCAAGGTCAACAAAGTAGGGACCTCACAACTGAAAGCTACCCATATTCATGGTCCACGGTCCATGCGGCCGTCCATGCTGCCGCCTTCCAATCAACACCCAGCCTTCAGTCTTACCATAAGGAAGCCCAACCGTGTGGCCACAATGTTTGGAAAAACATGTAAATCCGCCCGCGCAGGAGGTGCTGGGGCGTGTGTATCCGGATGGCATGTAGTCAATCGCAAGATTTCAGCTTTTGCTGGGGGGGCCTTTGTTGGGCGAGAAACCTGAGTTGTTGAAGGTTGTCGAACATCGAGTGCAAAAAAGAATCATAAATAACCACATTTGATGAAGGGTTTGATACGCGCAATGTTTTGAGGCGTTCTTGAAAAATGAAAGAAACTTGTATTTTTAGATTTGGCATTCAAAAATTGCCAGGTATAACCGGCATTTGAAAACCAGCGGCTTCAAGGTACGGCTCTAGCTGGCTAGCGGCTAGGGGTCTGTGTGAGCCAGGTAGAACCAGCATGATGGGAATCTATGTATTTCATGATAGCACTCAAAACATCTTTTGAAGGGCAAGCCTGTCACAAGAATCTAGCCACCACCTGTGCTTGCAACGATACATCAGTATATGAATCAAATATGGATGGTGCATCCGGATATGGTCTTTAAAACCCAAACACCATCTTCACCTGCTCTGGCGATGGGTCGAAGCGCCTGGTAGATGCGCAGGGCGAGTGTTTCGGCGCTGTCCGGCCGCAGGGCTTGGACGGGGAGCAGCAGGAAGGGAAGCGCCAAGGCCATACGTGACAGCCACTTGTAGTGCTGGTAGAAGCCCACGGCAGACACCGCCAAACCTGGGACGGGCTGGCTTTTTGGATGTTTTTTGGCATCTCTCCCAACATCTCCCAACTGGTTTTTGGAGTTTTGTAACAGTTTGTAAGTGTGAAGTGGACGGAACTGGCCAAAAGATGTCAAAAGTAGATGACTGTTGAGCAGGTTTGATCGTGGTCGATCCAGAAAATATGATAAAACAAACCGTTCAGGGTCTGCCTTCAACATCTGCCCGACTCCGCCCTATCCAACTCTCCTGGCAATGGGTGAAGCTGGTGACCCTCTAGCGCACAAGCAGAGATAACCAGGTGGCACGGTACTACATGTTAGAAAGCTTGTAACCTGTAAAGGACAGCAACTTTTGGCCTTTATCGCAGAGTGACGCAGGAGCACCCTGAGTAATCTGAAAGTCTGGGCGCAATATTTGCGCTTCCTCTTTGAACAGATCGGCCATAATGCGTTTTGCGGGGTATGACTGGCCTTGTCGGAGTCACTTGAAGGGCCCTAACTAGATCTGTTTTGTGAAAACAGAAATCCAAAGGCAAGGGGAATCCCAGTCAGCGTCCTAGTTTGGATTCTGTATCCAGAAGACAACATTGTGCCTGCTTTTCACCCTGCGCTTTTCAAGGCAACCCTCACACTTGGTCAGCAGGGCGGCCGAAACCCCATGCTGAACCCAACATGAACGTCGGAAAAAAAGAAGGTATGTTTATGGCTGTTTATGGCTCTTCGAAAGTAGTCTTCAGGTCTGTAAACCTCACCCCTGACTTCCTGCGCAAATGGCACCTCTATCCCACCAAGTGACCCACATGAGGTCGGAATCCCCAGCCTCCCAGTTTCAGCCAAAACGCATGTGAAGCAGAGGCTCTGCAGGGTGTTGATTTGTGGCCGAGCATATGGAGACCTCACTGACAAGGGAATCTACGGCACTCGCAATTGTTACATAGGCATGGGCTGCTCTATGTTGTTGGATGGTCGATTTCAGGTTTTGGCTTTGCAACGCTGCGCCTGTCATGTTCCATGTCTTTCTCCCTCAGAAGTATGGGCAGCCTGGATTTAGGTTGGACTCCGCGAACTTGTTTTGCAGAAACAAAATGGGCATCCATCCCTAATGTGGACTGGTGAGTAGTGGGGCTAGACCAGCAAACTTTCCCCAAAGGTGCGAAGGTCGATTTGACAGCATTCTCTCTGGACATCCATGTCCGGTCCACGCTTAATCGATACAAGTCCACTCTTGAGCACGTATAGGATGATGGCCGCGGGGAGGGGAAGTTTCTTACAAAAGTTTCCATTGTTGTCCGTCTCAGGAATGCGCCCCGGTGCAAACCGAGTTTGATGCGAAGAATCCATATGTGCACTCTATATGCAACAAAGGCTCAATGTTCCACTTCCAAGGAGTGGCACATTTATTCCAAAAAGAACAAATATGTTTTTTTAAAAAAACTGTATATAGCTAGCAACGTTATATGCTTCTCTCTTTAAAAAAAACAAGTGACCCAAGTGACCTGATAAAGTCAAAAGAGCTCGAGCAGTATGTCACAAGTGTCACAATGCAATAGTGATACTCATTTCCTGGGTTTAGGTGAAGACTATATTACATATATATATATATATACATTATATTACATTATTTACATATGTATATATATATATATATATCGCTCTGCTTATAGGTTTGGAAGAGTTGCATGACGCCAATGATGATGGCCATGCCCAACATAAGCGCGACTGAGAGCATCAAGCCATCCTTTGTGGAGACCACCTGGGCACCATGCAATCCCATTTCCCAGTGGTGTTCCCATTAAGTGGTGGACTTTAAGTGATGGACGAATCCCTTTCAGTGGTGGACTTCTTGGACAGTATCCCGGACGAATGCCAACGACTCGGAAAGCCAATCAGGAAGTGTGGAATCCAACCCTGATTTAGGTGTGGCAATGCATGGGTGACCCAGATCAAATCAGGTGGAGGAACAGCGGATAACAGCGGGCATTGGCAGTTGTCATGTAATTAGATTGAAGCAAGCGATCTTATCGCACAGGATTCGGACACTCCGCCGCCCAACCCTCACACGGCTGAGCAGTGTGGAGCGGTCGCCACGAAGCAAACGATATCAAATATTCTTGTAGCAGGTAGAAGCCGGAGACTATCTCTGATGCCTAGCCTCTGTGAGCGCACCGATTTCAAGACGCTTACGACGTCTCTTCGGTCTCTCCGATGGTCTCTCCGAGGTGCGGAGACCAAGGCCGCAGCCACCAGCTTCAACAAGACCTCCATCCAAACGTCGCGGAAGGTCGCCTGACGAAACGGTCCAACCTTCGGAAGTTGGTTTGAACATGTTTGAAGGGTGAAAGAGAGCGCTAGGAGAAAGCCTGGGCAAGAAGCTGACCACCATTTGGAAGAATAGCCAGCGAAATACGGAGAAAAACAACACCCAATGTGGGCGCTCTGAAGAGTTGGAGTTTTTCTCAGCTCTACACCTGGGAGTCCAGTTCCGGCAGTTCTTTTTGAAGGAGTGACACCAGGAGGTTGACCTTTGATGGCGCTACAAAGTTGGCCTGCTTGAGGAAGCTATATATGAACGATTGCGAAAGCCGCTTTATTTGGAGGCCTGCCATTGTGAGACCAACAAAACAAACCTAGGACTCCTAGGTTTGTTTTGTTTGTCTCACAAGGACCGATCAACAAACCGTGGCCTCTCACAGGGGACAGTGACCAGTGGACGCACTGGCAAAGAAACAGTAGCCAATCGACGAATCTGCTGCCGAGGGGCGTATTTGCAAAGCAACCTCTTCGCGCCCACTAGAACTCCTGAGCTCTCGTCAACGAGTTGACATGCTATGGGTCAAAACATGTCAAAACCATATATTGCCCTGTTAGGAATGGATTCGCACCTTGAGGAGTAGAACCAGCGCGAATTATCCACACATGGCAGGGAAGAAATGCAAAAGTTACACATTCAATCTTCAACACAGTTAAATTCTCCCCACGCGCGACACAAAAGTGTAAACAATTAAGCTGCATGGTTTCCGGGATGCGTATATATTCCTCCTGCAAAAGACCTGTCGGTTTGGCTGAGCATTGTTCAAACCACACAAGAGTGCCATTGAAAGCTGCAACCCTCCTCCCCCAATCAAGGCTCGATCGAATTCAGCGTCTTTGAGATCTTCAAGAAGGATTCGTTCCGTGAGCATCTGCATCAAGCTATGCTGTCGAAGCACCAGCTTGTCGATCTTGTCGCCCCAGTCCGGGATCTGGGTCAGTGAAGGTCCAAGTTTCAGATGACTCAATCTTCTGCATCACTGGAGCCATACAGTCCGTGTTGTGAATGGATCAAAGCTTTCTTTGTTGCACGCTCCCCACAAATTGGCAATACAAATCTGTGAGCACCCTCTGTTGGCCAAGTGACAGAGAAATCATCCTCGAGGGCTGCACCATCATGGACTTGCAGTGGAGTGACAATCCTGGGAAGCTTTTCTTGGGCTTCCACATGGCTATGGATCACCCCACTAACTGCTCCTACCATACTTGACATCAAAGCGTCATTGAACCATCTTCGTCTTGCAGCTCAAGCTGAACCTCCCCCTTCACATGTACTGCCACATGGGCTGCTGCGGCTGCCATCAAACGCTTGGCCACAATCACACCCTTAGTGTCCGGATTGAACTTTGCAAGAACGTGTTCTGCAAGCCTCTGCTCCGATCTTCGCAAAACATGGCGAAACTTTCACCCCGGCCTTCTGTGGCTCTATCTCCTTGATGGAATGAATCTGCAAGATCGTGCTACCTTGCTGGCGCAACACGCTACAAGCTTGAGGCAAATTCAAGGGGAATGACTCATACGTCTCGAAACCAGACAAACTATACGTAAGACGACCCAAGAGAAACAAGTTGACAATGTTCACAGCAAAGCTGCCGTGCGCCCGTTTGAGTTTGGCAAAGAAGGTCCTGCTCGGCCGCATGGCCACATGCTGCTTCAGCAGCAAGAAGGCTAGAAAGGCTGGGACGATGATGCCGTAACCGATGGCAGTGGTCGTGCCAACCCCCCTCACCTGGGCATCATGCTGCGCAGGGGAACCTTCAAGGGTCGTCTTTCATCCTTCAAGTTCCCTCTGTCACAACTGTTGTAGGTAAATACCCTGGCATCAGACTCCCGTCAAACAAGACATACCCAATCTACAAGTGCCCCTTTTGAAGGGAACTGCATGGTCAGCGGGGCGATGTCACCTTTCATCAACCCTGAGTTCCGAACCCATGCGGCTTCTCCCGTGGTCTCCGAGCAAAGAAGGTGTGGAAAGACAGGATGAAAGGCGTAGTCACCCAGACTCACTTTACCTGATGGCATGGGCATGGGAACCAGCAACATTCCCAGTCTTTCAACATGAGCGTGTGTGCGTGAGGACTTTGTTAGAATATTGAATCAATAATCCAACAAAGTCTCTGAAGCTTCAGGCTTCAGACTCTCAAAGCCAGGACGGTTAGTACTATTAACCCCACAGCATATAGTGGAAGGGGCTCGAACACCCAAACCACAACATCTGCATGCGCACTCATGCTGCCTCGGTGAGACCACCTTGTAGGGGTCAAAGGCTTACAAAAGTCTACCATCACCTCCCACGACCCTAAAAAAGAAAGGCTTTATGTTACAACCCTCTTTCTAAGGGTCATGAACAAAAAACCTGGTTTTTGATTATGGTGTCTCAAGCTTGAAACTCACATGTGCTCCCAAACCATTGTTGATGGTGATTCCCAACCACCAAACCCCCTCCACGAGTCCTCGCACCGCACACGCCTGTAGCATCATTTGCTCAACCCCAACGCGGAGCTCCCCTCGTGCCAATGCTCCCTGGCTTGATTCAGTCCTATGGACCGACATTGCTAGGGCCAATCTTCTTGACCTTTTGCTTGGACCAGCCTTTTGCAGAGCTTGGGCCCTCAACTATCACTGGACTTATTGGTTGGGGTAATTTGGACAAAGTTGTTGGACTACATTTTGCTATCAGAAGGGTTGGGCTAGGTATCCAAGCTCCGGATGGCTAGGAAAATCCTTTGGGTCACTCTTAATTGAGTTGTTCTGGGGTTGACACGTCTGGCAACCCTAGATGGTCTCCCCACAAAATCTTCCTGCATCTGGCATGAGAATGCCAAACTATTTACTGCCCACCTGCAAGTGCGCCCCTGATGCATCAAATCTAAGATTTGACGGTGTAGGTAATGCGCTTTTGGCATAATTGGAAAGCGCTTCTGCCTACGTCTATAGCACTCTTTGGCAAGCTCACCATACAAACGAAGGAACTCCAACCCAGCTGCAGCCAAAGCCTGAGCTCGATGAGCCGGGACAAAGAGGCCCTCCTGATACAGTCCACTGACAAACTCATTGATTTTGAAGGTCGCCTCCGCCTCAGATGAATCAACAAAACTACAACTATATACACTTCTCCCCCAAAACATCAAAAAAAACGTAAAACAACATTCGATGGTATAAAGGACAACCCAGCCCAATGCACCAACAAAAACCCATATAACTTGACCAATACAACAGGCTTAGACACACACATCAAATACACTGGGTCTTGGGTTTTGCCAACCACTCTTCGTGAGCACCAACTTGCAAACCACTTATGGAGCAAACGGGTGAAGTCACCTTTAGACCACCCTCCATCTGGACAGTCTTTGAACGTCTCATTCACACCAAAAAGAACAGCCGTGAGCTTCTTGTGGTATGGAGACTCTTTGTGATGCCGGCAGTATTCCAGGAAGTCTGAGGTAAGCTGCTGAAAGCTTCTCTCAATCGAGTCCTCAATGAGCTCCATCACCATGCAGACTGCTGATGAAATGAAGTTCTTTCCAAGGCCCAAATGGAAATTGTGGAACAAATCATAGTGGAAGTAGGTTTCACTTCCTGCAGGACGCTGGTCAAATGGAATGCTCAAAAGCGGAGATGTCTCACTGACACTGTACGCTCGAACAAGGCCACATGTCGACCTCCAACGTGGCCACTCAACACCCAGCTCTTCATATGGAACACTCTCTTCATAATCTTCCTTGCCTGCAAGGCAAAGATGACAGATTCCTTGGCATGGTTTCCTGGACTGATACTTGATAGGACGCCGGGCAAAATTGCGCTGGAAACGTCCTGCTTTGGATAGCCATGGGCTGTCGCCCTTGATGCCCAAGCATGCAACGTAGAATCGCCGTCCTTCAATCACAGTCCCTTCATCGAACAATCTTGTGAATTCCTCACTCTGAACCTCCAGAAGGCGGTAGAAAGAGTCAGGAGATTCGTTGTACAAGTTCACCGGCATTGCTGCAAACAAGTAGTGCGTCTTGATGGTATGGCCAACAAAATTCAACCCAAGAGGGTTCTCAGGCTCACCAAACGACTCCTTGAGGTTCTCTGTCTTCAATGTTCCAGCACCAATGAATCCATGAGTGCTGAGGATCATGATTTGCTTCTTTTTGAGTCCTCTCCCTTCATCCCCATGCCAAAGCACAGGGATGCACATTTCACGACGGATGTCAGTCCTGGTGTAAATCACATGAGAGCTGTGCACCTCCTGATATCTTTCCCAAAAAACCTTGAGAACTTGCTGCATCGCAGTCACATCTTTGACTCCCACCAGGCACTCCAGCGAATCATTCTTGACAAGGTAGTGCAGCCAATGTTCAAACTTTACATAGGGAAAGGAATCAGTACTCGGGAGTTTCACTCTCGAGATTGGAATCTCCAGCGATGACCCAAAGGATTTGAAGACTCGGTGACAGCCTGCTTCACTCTTTTTGAGGTTCACAGCAGACAGTGCTTTCAGACCCTTTGACCTGATCCTCGTAACTCGTGCCTGTTTGATGGCATCGGCGCAAGGGACCTTGGCAGGCTTGCATGGGAGGCTGACTGACCGACAACAACAGATCAAGGGCACATGTAAGCACAGTCACAGGCCACCCATCACTGCACACTCTCAAAACATGACCACTCACCACACTTTCTGCAAACTGCACTTCTTTTTGTACAGGTGTTAATTGCTTGGTCACTTAGCTTTGAAGAAAGCAGATCTCCAGGTACTTAAATTCTTGCACTCACACCGCAAATTAAGTCAGCGTATTGCCTTCCTTTGGTCTGCCCTCGCACCAACAATGTACACATAATGAAAAGGCTCATGTTCAACACTTGGTGGTCCCTCACCTCCATAACGCTGGTTGCGGCAACCATGTTGAGACAAATTGGATGCTATCAAAGCCGCCTCTAACATTTGAGCCACTCCAAGATTTGCTGTACAGTGGAGCAGGCTCATGTGAGTGTAGTTGGCCTCCTTGTAAAACTGAAACCTCACAATTGGATCTGAGGTCATCCCCAGCTTGTACACGCATAGGCTAAGGGACATTCGTTTTCGAAACTGTTCAACATGGGATAAGCAACGTTGAAGGATAGTCCCAGCTGACGCTTGGTGCCTCATCCTTGCAGAGAGGTAGGAAACACAGATTCCATTCTGCATAAACAAAGTTTCTCGATCCTTTGGATCTTGTGGTTCACCCGCTTTGGGTTTGGAATGTTGGCAGCCATTCAAGTCACTCAAAGGTCTTCTCATCATAGGGGGTTTGTCCTCGGCAACACCAAGCACAATAGGTTGGCTTTGATTTCTTTTGCCCCTTAATTTTATATAGGTATTTGTACCCGAGGCTAGCGCATCAGGCCGCTTCTCATAGGGATATACATCATTCTGGCTAAGAGGTGCCATGTCAGATAACCAACAACTCCTTGGGGTGTCAAGTTCCAAAAACACAAGAGTCTTTTCCAGCAACCATTGGAATGAACACACAGCATTCCTGGAGGATAAGCCAATTGCAGCTGGGTATCATCGTATTCATCACAGCAGTGTTTGGCGAGCAGTGCTCATTTAGACTTGGGGGGCACCTTTTCATCCCAGTTAGTGGGCAATCATAAGTGAGAAGGTCACGGAGTTCCTCCTCATAGGGATCAAAGCTAGCCTTCCGTTTTGGTGCCATGGCACCATGGGCATGTAATTTTCCCACTGGGCCAAGAATACAGCTGCAAGGTTTTTTGGCGAAGTTAAGAAGGAAACATTTCCGAATCTCACACTTCTTGTTCCATGAGACATCTTGGAGCCAGACTCCATTGCCAACCATGCGAGCCAGCCCAGCCAGCTCAGGTTCCCGACCTGCCATGGCATTCACATGCTGGGCTTGGTGCAGGCCAGTGGCCATGGGTGGGCCACAAGGAGACTATAGTCAAATGATACCAGGATCAGCCTTTTTCACTTCAAGATGCATCCAGCGGTGCAAATCCAAAAGTCGAGCAACTATGTTACTCACCCATCCGTACACCACATGTTCCAGCACGTGCCGCATCTATGGACAGGTGCTCACACACAGATTGCTTTATGAGACAACCCACAAAATTTGGTGTCAATAAGATTCATTGACATCCAATCCCCAGTGAAGAAAACTCAGTTGGCTCAGGCAGCCGTTTCCTGCTCTTTCTTCTTCTTGTTGAGTGCCTTCTCCAAGGCCCTTAGATGTTCTTGTTGGAAAGCCCTTCAATGTATATAGAACATGGCAATTAGCACACATGCCATGCATGCAGAATCTATAGCACCATTAACTCCCCATGTGCAGGCCAGAAGCTTCGCTTGGGCCTCTGCTGATCCCAGTGCTGATGCCCTCAGATCCGAGCAGCTGGGAAAGGCTCTATGTGTTTCAAAAGGGCTGCATCCAATTATATATAAAAGATATAGAGCCAAGGGTCTTGGTCATAGCCACTTTCATCTTCTCGCGAATCTCCGTCACATTCCTTGCACATGGACATACTGGGGAAAACGGTTTCTTACCAGCCCGGGCATCCTTTTGAGGCAGTTGTGCCATTAGAGTTCATATGAGTTCATACATCTTTCCTTCTCTCCCTTTGTAGAGATGTATTTAATTGTGGGACTCTGCGTGGTATGCTTTATATGCTGGATGGCTAAAGAAGTTTTACCAAAAAAACATTGGATCTACAGCCATCCTTTTCATTGACAACTCAGGTCACATGTGCTAAGCAAGGCCATGGTTCTCAGCAGTTCGCTTGTCTCCAGCAATTGTTTTGGCTGCAGTGAAGGCATCAAATGCATCCTGCGCTCCCTGCATCTTTTGATCCAAAGAATCGATCGACCTTAGAGGGCTTGGAGTCCACTTTTGGTGCATGTGTGTGAGATGAATTCATGTATGTATATATACAGTCCATCCAAACTGAGGGATTTGAGGAAGTGGATTTAAGCACAACTTCTTTGAGGGTTCCACTTCTGGACACGGGCCCTGTCCTCACCACTCTTGTGCACATCCAACCGGGAAATCAGATCAGTGATCTTCGACATCTTTGACAGCATTCCATCATGGAACTTTTGTTCCGTAGCAATCTCCTCAGATTTCTCAGTCCACAGTTTCAGACCCATGTATAACATGTGTTTTTGCAGTCATCACCAAAGAAATATAGCAAATATTTCTACTATTAAGAACCTGTCCTATATATAGATGCAGATTTGTCACAAGAGCAATATATAAACATAATGAAACAGATTTCGGACCACTACAGTTCAAACATGTATACGCTGCACATAGGTGACAAGGGTCCTCCTCCTCAGGTGATTTGGCCTTGTCACATGCCTCCTCATCAGGTTCTTCCCGAATCTCCATGCTGCCAAGCTTGACTTCACCACCCTGCCAGCAAGGCGAGCAGGGCTGCAATTAGGTTCTGGCTAGAACGATCAGCTTATATATATATCTATTTTTGTTTTTGCTTTAATAGTGTTGCTGCACCAGCCCACTGCATTTCTATATCCCTTTGCCTCCTGTTCAGAGATCCGCTTCTCAGACTCCGTCGTTGTTTTCTTCTTCGACTCCTTGTCGGCATACTCAACAAAATACTTGTAGACCTTTTTGCTGTATTTGTCAGCCCTCAGCTGAATAGCATAATTGCATATATGTACACTGGCACATGGAGTCAAAGCAACATAACCAATTCAATACAATGAACTATAACTTCAACAATTCTTATTATGCTTCCAAAGGTCTTCACCAATCCATGCTTCTTGCAATACTCAATGGCGTCCTTGATGTAGCTCCTTAGCAAAGATTGAGACAGCAAACTCCAAGGATGCACATAGCACTGCAAGCTGCAACAGTAGTTATCATGTAATTCAAACACATTCATGCAAGGTACGGGGACCATTTGAGTTCTGCTCGCATTTGGTCTGGTGTAAACCAACCAGACAGAATCTCCTCCTGGTGTTCCCGCTTGGTTTCAATCATATTGATGCTCTTCTGCGCAAATGCTGCCTTTGACTGCAATTGCAGCTGCTTGTTCACAGCTGCAATTGATGATATGCTTCACTTTCAACTGTAGTTATGTCTCTTCTTGTCTTTCGCACTCCCTCAACACGCCTTGTCAAAATCAGCAGCCTCGAGCAAAGCTCTCAAGGCATCCCGATCGGTACCTCCTTTCAACCAGGCCTCATGCAAGGCATCAGGCACTTGGATTTTGCCTGACTTCTTGCGCTCGCATAATCTCCTCAATCTGGCGTCCACCATCTTGTAGTACCGCAGTGCTGCAGCATGCTCTGGGTCCGCCTCCGCCTCTGCATCCTGCAAAGACATAAGTCCAGCATAAGACAGGCACTTGACCTTTGTTTTAGGCTAAAAGTTTCACACATTCAGTATGCAAAATAGATGCTTCTTGACAGCTCGAATTAAGACATCATTGTAAAACCATTGTGCTCCTCAGTAGGCTCATCACCGCCATCTTTGGCAGCGGAAGAGGGAGTTGCAGTCGATGCTCTGGTAGTTGTCCCACCAGGTGTAGACAAAGGTGAAGCATTCAGCTTCAACTGCGCGATCTCTTGGAGTGCCATATCAAGCTGCTCTTGCAGGCTCTTGCTCACAGCGGACTCCGGGGCCTATAGCACACATGAATGCAGTTGACATGGTGGTGCATCAGGGTTGTTTCACACCACACTGCACATACCTGTGTTTACAAACACTCTGAAAACTGTCTTGGCCCACCTTGGGGGCTGCCTTGCTCTTCACTGATGCTGGCCGAGGTGGAATTGAAGCATCAGCCTTGCAAACCCAACAAGGGGCGCCAGCAAGCAACTGCAAAAGCAAGTTCAACATCTCACACACACACTCTCTCTCACTCTTTGCAAGTGCCAGGCCAATGTGTGAACACACACATATATATATATATATGCTGCTGGATGTGGAACACCTTCAGGCATCACATGTATTTATAACTATATATATCATGGTGATGCAGGTATTGCCTTGTTTGCCAACCCTCCAATTATATACAGGTTGACAAAAACTATACCACTCTATATATAGCCTCTCCCAATTGATCCAATCCTAGCCTTCACCCGCTTGGCAGGTGCTTTGATAGGCGTGGTCTGCGTAGATGGTGGAGAAGGCCGCTTTGCCGCTTCCAGCTGGGATTCTGTAGCCTGGGCACAATTCAATGGTGACCCACATTCACTCAACATGAAGATCAATCAAGAGTCTACCACAAGGACATGGAAGCAGGACCGAGCAACAGGAAGGGTCTCTGCACTGTGGATGGATTCCAGTTTGTCCTGGTCCATAGGAATCGGGTCCTGGCAACATCAAAATTAATCCTAGATACTTTCAATAAGTGGGGAATCAAGAAAACGGTTGCCCTTTTGGTTCCAAGGGCCCTTGTTGAGAAGAAGCTCGGCTGCACCTTTTCAGGATTGTGGAGATAGCATCAATCCCAAATGGTTTGCACAAAGTCAGAAGCTACCAAAACCTTGCAGTATATGTTTCAGCTTTAGGCTTGCACTGTGGATTATCACATCGATCTCATATATCGTTCTATATATATATAGTTTTATCATCATGGAGTACCCTGAATCAGACACTCTCCTTCCCAGTGTCAAGTTCCTCCAGTTTATCCTCCATGGCCTGACAGTTTGCAAATCCACGTTTCAATGCAGCAAGGATCCTTCACACTGCTAATACTGCACATGTAAAAAGGTTACCCCAAAGGCATATGGTATGGACAAAGGTCCCACCTTCTTCACTTTGGCCAGTTCATCCAGGATGAGGGATTTCTGTTCCTCTTTGGACATGGATGGTTCCTGTTTCACCTTCAACAACGCTTCGTTGCCAGATACGAGAGAACCACAGCTGCGCAGATTCCCGTCCAAGGCCATAGCAGTCGAAAGTCAGGGAACTGGTGACGGGTCCCTACAGGAAAGGCTGAGTTGTACAAACATCATTGATCCATGATCCATTGCACAAATCAAAGGTTTGCAATCTCCAAACATCAAACACTCTAAAATGAATTCCATATATCCCTGCATGAACTGTTCACCAATGCTATAGACACAACTCTTTTCTGTTGCATTCCAGCGATGGTGCACATCACAAATTTGTCATGGCCACAAAACCATACTTTGGGACCAACATGTTCACTAGAACTCTTCAAAAAGCAACAAAACACTGAAACCACCAGATCATTAAATTACGGGCAAAACGCATAGATTTCTACGCCTTTTTATGGGCTATCTACGGCCTCTCTATGGGTTTTCTACGCCTACGGGTTCAGGCTATGGGTCGCCCATGTCCCAAAACCTGGTTTTCAGGCCCCATGCTACGCCTTCTCCAAAAAATGGAGAAAAAGTTTCTATTTCCACATGTTATGGAACGTGGGGTGCAAAATCATGCGGAATTTGGAGGCTTCTATTTGCCCGAATGTAGTCAATACACTCGGGAAGCCCAGCATCAATCCACACATCATCAAAAGCCTGGCTCGCAAAGTCTGTCAGTGGATCAAAGTCCACTGGGACCTCAGGAAATACCCTCACATCAGCTTGCAGCTTTGGCAAGATCCTCAAGAGTCTGAGACCGAACTTGTACGGGTAACTCCTGGGCGGCGCAAGATACAGAGGAAACCTTCCCATGCATGGAGTTGGTTCTCACATGCACTTCCTATTTCAGAACGTGGGATTGCAACCACCTGCAGTAAAAGGAAACCCTTGAACCATACTGGTGAACGAGCCCTCAAATAACCCATCATCACCACCTAAAAATGACTCCACAACCAATCTTGTGCATTTGTATTGTTTCCAAATGGTGGTTGCATGTTTTCATATATGATTTAAATAGCTATATGCTTTAAAGAAGCACACCACCAAAATCAAAGACAGTGGACAGGGGAAAGAACGGTTCCCACCCAAGCCATCACCCCAAAACACACAAAAAGGAATCACCTGGCGGATCGACTGGGAGGGTGGGGTGGCAGTCCTTTTGGGGCATATATTTATATCAAGTAAAGGAGGAGTTCCTTCACTCACATATATGGCTATATATATAGACACAAATGTTCTTCCTTGAAGCCAAGTTTCTGGCTCTCTTTCAGCTCACGTTTCTTGCCAGTAAAAGCTTTCCTACCATTTTTGACAGTGGTTGAAGTCAACTTCCGTGATTGGTAGGTGGGGTCCTTAGGGTTGAAGCCCTTCATTTTGCCCAAGTCCAGATACCCCACAGCAGAGCAGTTGCTGTAGGCAACCAATCGCTTTGGCGTGAATGCTCCATAGGACCACAGCCAAAATCGGGCTGACCAAGCCTTAAAGTGTGCAAGGCCACTTCAGGATCCAACAAAAAGGTCTTAAAGTGGGACCACTCCATTATTTCAGTAAAAAGACACATGCAGTACAACCTCAACTTCAATTAGAACGGTTTCAGCATACATTAAGCCAGACACTTGCACCACCCCGAGTCTCGGACAGGTTTCCTGCCATGTGCCAATAGTCTTTCATGAGGACCAAGGACAAATGGAACAAGTTCCCAGATATCAGTAGAGGACCCACTTGTTCTTTGGTCAGACCATGTCCACATGTAGCTATAAATGGTCTTCCCATGTAACCTCAAGTCAAGGGGCTCTCAGTTCATGGAACGTGTCAAAAACACGAGGGTGATAGCGGAGAACCGATGAATGTGGCTGCTCCACCACCCAGGCCCCGGACATCACCTCAATGGTCATCAAGATGAGGCACAACCTGGGCACCGCCGTCGGGACTCGAAGGCAGCTGCACAGTAAAGACAGTGTTTCAAACATTTGACCAGTTCTTGTTTTCTATAAACAGTTTAGCAACCGGCAAGCCATGACATTTGCTTGCTGTACATACTCCAGTTCAGGACGCCCAAGTGGGTGAACCACATGTCGACCCGATGTACCCATATTAATGGTAGTCCAGCTCGAGCAAACAATTGCCAAGAGAGCTGTGAACCTGCCATGCTTGGCGTTCAGAACTGTTGTGATGGCAAGCCTAAGTCCATGGGAACATTCAGAATTCAGCCTTTGCACTCACCCCCATCAAAGCAGTTGCAAAGAACAACATTTGCACAAGACCAAAACGCGTTCGAGTTTCGCAAACCCAGCAGGTGTCAAGATGTCAAAATGGTTGGTGCGGTTCGGGTGATCCGGATCAGGTTCCCAAAAAGCAATGTCCAGTGCAGCTGTGGCCCTCCCAGATTTCCTAATCATGGTGGATACCCAGGCTTGACCCGCAAAGAACTCCAGGAAGTCATAAGACTGCACAGGTATGCAGCCACCAGAAACAATCAGTACTTTTTTGTCACAGTGCCATGTTTTGTTTCTCTTTGTCTCACCAGCCTCAGTCAGGGTTTTCACATTGGGCGACCACAAGAGCAAGAGGATGAAGCAGGTCAATGCCTCAATGCTATGCAGATCAACAGGGGCCCGGCATCTTTGGGCAAAAAAGAAGAGACACATCATAAACCGTTGTGTTCAATCAGATTGATGAAAGTGGCTTTTGGAGCCCTCAAACAGTGCAATCTCCACACAATGTCTCGCAGAGTGAGAGGACCCGTCATTGCTATTTTCTTTTGTTGAGCCAAGAGCTACATCAAAAGGAAGCATCGTTTAGACTTGTTGCCACACAGAATTCCCAACATTTCCACAGCACTCATGCAGGGGAATTGGCTCAATGTCATGTGATGTTTTGCCCTTGAGGCTGACAAACAGGATGCAGTTTTTGAACCAAGCCGGGCAGACCATCCTGTGCCTCCATGTGGGACTCCAGCCTGACTTCCCAGGCCTTCCGCTTTACCATGTCCAGCTGAAGAGTGGCAAGGCCTGAACACAGAATCCATGCACATGGATAGGGAGCCAGGAGAAAAGCACAGCTGGTGCACACACACTCACCATCACTCACCCATGCACATATGCAAAGTGTACATTGCACCTGTGTTTCAGTTTGCCTCCCACGCACATCATATATATATATATATGATTGAAATTAAGCTAGAATGCCTACAAGCATTTGAGGTGCACTGGAAGAAGTGCACAAGAACTTTTTCGCACCTGTCCCCAGAGACTTCAGCCTAGCAGGTTTATGGGTCACGCAAAAGGCTTTCACCCCCCCTGGAGAATCAAGACTGGCAATTTGCAACTCAGAGTTGCAACATGAACAATTGCACAGAAGCATACACGTTGGTTGAAGCAACAAACAGACTGCAACTATATTTGTTTAAGATAATATAGGCAAATTTAGGCAAGACAACCATGTTATAATTGGCAATTGTTGGTACCCACACCAGGATCATGATTCATGGGCTTCTTGCACATTGGCATGCCCTGCCCGCAGCCACTGTAGTCGACACGGCCTTCGAACGCACATGGTTCGAACCTACATATATAGTATCCAACTCTTCTAAAAAGAAAGGACAGCATGGCCAGAACAAACCAGAACACTTTTGTGTAAAATTCCAGCAACCTCCCAATTAACACTACACATACTCAAACACGAGAATCATCAGGCCAGCAGATCCTCAAGGTGCAAAATCCGTTGCATCTTTCTTCAGAGCAACGGCAACAGAAACTGCTTTCACCAAATCTTGCAAAGCAGATTTGTACGCCAGCATCTCCTGACCGTCAAGATCCTTGAGGAGCTCATTCTTCGGCTTGTCTCCACCGGCAAAGATGACCTTCAGCTCTATAGCTAGTGCACTAAACATTTCAACATGCATGGAAAGTATGACAGGGCAGCAAAGGAAACTCAAACATGTGCAAAAGGCAATGTTTCACAGGTTGACTCAGCAGCCAACATAGAGGTGAACAGCTTCAAGGGGAATCCCAACACCAATGCTAGCACAGTGCTCATTGCCGAAAGAGAGAATATGCACCAGCTTCCCGGAGTTCTTTTGAAGAAGACCCACTCTGCCCCTGGTGTAGTAGGGCTGGACAACCCAATACGAATATGGCTGCTTGAACTCACCTTTCTTCACAGTAGTCTTGGCAGCCTCAAAAAGCTTGAGTGCATGTACCCATGAAGCCGGATCTCTAGCTGATTCCTCCAAAGCTTCTTTCGCAAACTTCTCCAGGGCCTTCCCTGGAAGCTTGGCCTTTTCCGCCCCATCACCAGCAGCTTCACCAGTTTCCTCTCCATCCTTTGGGCCAGCCTTCTTCTTGGGCTGGCTCCTCTTGGGCACAGCTTCTGGTTCAGGAAGCTTTCCTCCACCTTCCCCTTCCTTCTCCACCTTCTGCTCCATGTCCACATCATGGCCTGCAGAAGCAGCAGAGTCTTTGCTGTTTGTCTTCGCCTTCCTCACTCTCTTTTGAGCAGGTTTCACAGGCTTGGCTGGTGACTCTGCTGGAAGATTGGCAGGTTCTGGAACAGCTTCAGGATTGTCTGGGAAAAGCTGCTTCCTTTCAGGCGTTGCTTCCACTAACCTTTTCGATTTTGCCACTGGTGACTTCTGATCATCTCCTGCAGAAGATCCATCCTTTTTCTCAGCAGTGGCCTTTCCTCGGCCTCGCCCACGTCCACGTCCTTTTCCACGGCCATTGCCCTTCCCTAGCTCCTTGGCCTTTTCAGCCTCCTCCTTAATCTCCTTCACCAATGAAAGCTGCTGGCGGCGGAGCAAGACCTCAAGGGTATCAGAGGTGAATTGTTTCCAGTGCAACGTGTAGGCCATATCTTAACATTTTTGTGCACCACAAACATTTTTGGTGATTAGCAAGAGCTATAGCACAATAGATGGCCTTCATAAACCCAGGATGCATATTGACATGCAAGCACAACCGAACACCCTCTGACCTCAGACTCCTTTGGCTCAGTAGCAGCAGTAGCAGCACTCTTCTCCATCAACTCCATAGCCGCCTTCTCTTGGAAGAGCATGTTGCTTACATCAGCAGGAAGAGGGCCAGACAAGTCCATGGGCAAAGTGGAGTCAAACTCTGTTGCCATGGGCACAGTGTCATGCACAAGCACAACATCTTCCGGCTTGAAAACACTGAACTGACTTGGCCTCCCTGCAGGCCTCAGATATGAAAAGAAATGTTTTGCCAAAAGAGTGCATCCAGTAAAAGTGTGATTTCACCATTGATTGCAAGGCTAAAGCACTGCTCCTGCACAGTATCCCAAAAACACTCAATCCCGGGCATGATCCTCAAACAAAAACAATATATCAAATGCTCTTAGAGTCTGTTCCAAATTGGCCAGCTGGTTCTGCAAAGCTTCAATCCTCTTTTGCAATCCATGGACAACCCGCTCATGAGCTTCCAGAGATGCCTGTGATGGAGGTGCAGGTCCAGGATCCATTGACACTTCCCCCTCCTCCTCCGACTCAACTGCAACCACATCAGCCGGCTGTGAGGAAGCAGACTGCAAAGGGCGGGCCACAGGTCGTGGCGGGCTAACCTCCATTTTGGTCACAGCCACAGCCAGATCATCTACCTGGCTATCATTGACAAGGTCAACTTTCAAGTCTTGAGGGGGTTGGGGCAGCTCCTCAAGAGCAATCTGCGGCTCGTCCATTGGAGCAGACAAGTTGTCAGCAAGCAGCTTGTCAAACCATGCATCATCAGCCTCATCCTCATTCTCCTCATCACCAGGCTCAGGATCACAAAGTGTGCCCTCCCTGATTTCATCTCCATCACTTTGATCATCTCCAAAGAGTTCAGCTTCATCATCACAGTGGTTGCAAGGCTGCAGGGAAAGCTACGATTGTAATTATATATATGCAATGAGAATTAACCTTGCATGTACACATGTGCAGCTATATAGCCAGGTAAAACTTTACAATCATTTAAACTAATTTGTTTGCATTGTGGGTGCAATATCAATTGTGAACAAATGAAAACAGAACCCCAGTCACATGGCCCAGGTGTATTCATATCATGCGTTGTAAGATGTGACAGGCTAAGAAATCAACAAGCATGGGGTTTTCATCCAGAATTCTTAAGGGACCCCTTCCAAACAAGTACTTGGACCATATAGCACAAGCAGAAGGCACAGACAAATAACATCACATTATAACCCAATGCCTCCTTTTGAAGGAAGAACCCTTCCAGTGAACATGCAGAAACAAAAAATGAAAAGCCGCGACACATGTACAAGTCTTAACATGTGCGCGATATAACCACAAACACTGACAATTGGGCAGCAGCTGCAACAAACAAATAACAAAGCATGCAGATGGAACAAGCAAACGCACATGTTGTTCGAGCTTGCATGGCCAAGTGGGCACTTGAACCATGAGGCAAATCCAGCACAGTAGGCAATCAGGATATACATATAGAAACCATCGAAAGATCCCACCAACAGGACCACACAAGATCTATACATGAATGCATGGCACAATAGAAAACAAAAGCATCGTTTTATTTCGGGCAGGCACAAAAGCACACTCATGAATGAAGTTGAGCATACCATACCTGAACAAGGATGGAGCACACACAAAAGTAAACCGCAGAATACACAAAAAAACAAACATACATGTGCACATGATGTACACACAAACCATTGTTGAAACCACAAGTGATGTGCTCTCAAAAATGTGCATGCATTATTGTAATAATGTGCATGCATGGCAGCAAACAACAACAAACAACAGTGACAAACACAGCTTCTGCTAGTATCCACAGAGAGAGCCCAAGAACCAGAGTTAAGGCCAGGCATATCCAAGTATAGTTGTGGCCTGAGAACCCCTTGTGCACAACCTGCCTCACAAACACAAGTGGACCACAAATGTAAGGTGCACTTCTATTGCCGGGCAAACTTGAACCCTCATGCTACCACCGATCCATGAATATGTACACTATACGTTTTCACAAACAGGCCTGAATGCTCGGGTCAAGGATTCGCTGAAGCTTCAGGAAGTCAAGATCCTGTGGCTGAGCCAAGCTGAATGATTTTTAAAACCCTTTTCATTTTCATGGCCATCAAAAATATGATGCCGGTAAAGACGACCAAAACTATAGGAGCAGAAGGTGTCAAAACATGTCAAAACAAAAGAGTCCTTCTCCAAATACACATCCAAGGGTCCACTGATCCAAGTTTCTTGTGGGTCTTCCTCTTGACAAAGCTTAACATGCTTTTTGCCGTCCATGCATCCAATCGCAGCTTCTGCTTGTCAGGAACCAGGCTCATCTTCGAGCGGAACAACTTCACCCTCAGATCCATGAGGCAAGGAGAGGTGGTTGAAGTGGCGTGCCAATTTGCCTGTGAAACTTGTGGTTTAGTGGGATTTCATGGTGGCATGGTGCTAAGCATTTGTCGTTTGTTTCTATCATTTTCTATCCATATTGACTTCCACCACTGCAACTCTCCCTGGCCACCAACACTCCCAAATGAAAATCACAAAATTTTCCAATATAATGCCCAGGGTCTCCCGGGCCAGTGACTTTACAGTCGGAAGTGGGTGTGCAGGATCCTGTGCCATCCTGTGGAGAAGAGGCATGATCATGTGCTGGTTCCTCACAGAATCCTTGATAGTGAACTTCAGACTCTCCTCTGGCCCCTTGTGGGAAATGAAAAGGCGGTCTGTCGAGATTGCCACTTCTCTCACAGCCCTTTGGTCTTTCCACTCTCGGTACACATTCTCCACATCGCAGGAACTCATGGCTGCCTGTGGTGCCTTTTTTGGAGGCATGGTTCCACTTGCTGCTTCAAAGCTTTCCAAGATCTACACCAAAAATGTTTTCTTTGCTTGAGCCACATTGGGATGGAAAAATATAAAGGAGAGTTCATTGCATTCTGCAAGACTGAGCCACAGAGCACATTTCATTGACAAAAACTCAGCACAACTGCTAGGATTGATAAACACATTTGCAGATATAATTCTTGGATCTTGCTTCAATGTTTTTTGACTCTCATTGTCATTTATGCTCATCCCTGCCTTGCAGGCTTTGCGTAGATGCTGCAGCACATCCCAACCCGGCAGACGATGCAGTTGGAAAAAGATAGGTCTTTGGTCCACTCACTGTTTGTCTATGAGAAACCTTAGGTTTGTCAACCTCAACATGTTTCAAAGACGAAACAGTTTTGAGAAACCTTGGCATTTCTCCATTTAAGATGTTTCAAAGATGAATCATATCATGCGACCCTCAGCCAAAATGGCTTCTCAATTGAGGCTGACCTGGATGGACCATGGTTGAAAGAAGCCACATCATCAAAAACCCGGTTTTCGAGGATCCAGCAAAAATTTCCAGGTTGCAGCTATAAAACCTGGTTTTTGCCAAATGTCCTTTGTTTTGCACCCAACTGGTGCAGATGGTAGGGTGTGGTGGCAAAACCAATCACAGTCAGTTCCACCCTGCCTCCATCAAAGCGCTGGCAGTTGAAGAGCTTCGAAGAGCCCGACGCTCCACCAATGAAAAAGATCGTCAGCACTTGGAGCGCCACGCTAATTCCTCAGATACTAACATTGATCTTTGAGGCTTGGCCCAAGTCCTGGATCACCAAACGACCTCCCTCACATCCACTTCGCGGTTCTAGAACAAAGGATCATGTTTGCCCCTTGAACCTCAAAACCGCGCAGGCCCAGGCACCGTAGCTGGGCGCCCAGCACTCCAAGCCAGCACAAGCCATCAACATCATCAGTGGCACCACGGGTGTGGCCAGGGCGAAGAGCGACCGCACGACGACGCCATCGAAGCGGCACTGGAGATTCACCATGCCCTGTAGCTCAACGACTGCAAACTGCAAGACCTCCATGGCCGAGAGCCAGGAGTCAGAACGAGCCTGGCAAGGATCAAGGGTTCCTTTTTAGACATGTTTGGGCTTGACCCATTGCATCAGCAGTTTGAGTCCTGGGCCTTGTTAAAGAGCGCTACTATGATTCATTCTTTCCTAACAACTCTTGTGAGGGTACCTGACTTTCAGCCAAGGGTGCACCTTAGCTTCTCCGTCTCCTTTTTGAGGTGCTTGAAGGTGGGACAAACGCCCCAGCACAACCCAAAGCCTTAGGCATCGAGGACCCCCAAGATTGAAAACCTGTGTGTGGACCATCTTCTGCATGTCAGAATGTCTGCAGATCGGTGTGTGACCAGTTATTTTGTTCTGTGTCTTTTTGTGTGCTGTGTGCGAGTGCGCGCTAACTGGTGCTTCTTGGTGGGGCCGTACAAAATAGATTCAGATGTAGTATGAATGATAATGCAAAAAGGGTCTGAACTACTGAGCCACAACAAATGGACGGAAGGAGGTGCTAGACTGGAGAGCTCGGAAGCTTGGGCATGCAGCTTTGAAAGACATGCCTCCACCAAAATACTTTGATGTTCTGGTGGTTTGCTATTGTGTTAGGCTAGTTACAAGTGTTGTTAACTACATCGTAACATATTTGCAATAGGGTTATAACTACTTATAACAAGCTACAATTGCCCTAAAGGCTTTATATTATCATCATTTTTTAAAGCTAATAACTAAAGGAAAATAATTATGTTAATTTCATTAAAGAACTTAGTTTTTTAGGACAATTACTAAATTTATTTTTAAACAAACTTAGCACAATTAGCATACACTTCAAAAGTTAAAAATTGACTAGAGAAAATGTTGCGTGTTTATGTTGTATGCTTCAGCCTCTACAGGCTCAAGTTGTTTCAGCCTCTACAGGCTCAGGTTGCTTCAGCCTCAAGTTGTTTCAGCTTCTACAGGCTCAGGTTGCTTCAGCCTCTGCAGGCTCAAGTTACATCAGCCTTTGCAGGCTCAAGTTGCTTCAGGCTTTTGTACAAGAGGAGATCCTGTGCAGGATCAAGTTGCGTTGGTCTGTGCATGCTCAAATGGGTTTATGCACTGCAGCCTGCCACCATGGCATTGTAACATGTTGTGGGGTGGGCAGCTATATATACAATGAAAAGGTGAATGTGTTGAAGAGAGAACAAACCACAACACAAGAACACAAGGGACAACCAACCACAACATAAGAACACATGAAACACAAACAACACAGCATATATAGGTGCTTTGTTCATGAACTCTTAGTGTTTGGACACCATGGCTCTTCCTTGGGTGGTGGAGCTCAAGAAGGTTTTGAATGACAATGAGATGGGCATCAACCAAAAGGCTGCAAAAGCCTTGGCAGGGTTGCAGCAAGCAGGACTTGCATACACCACAGTCCTGAAACCAAAAGAAGTCTTGATACATCCTTCGAATCGAGGAGGACAGATGTGCAACCACTTTGATGTGATTTCCAAAGGAAAATCCATCTGCCAGGTGGGGTGGGGCCTTCAGAAAGTGGGGCCTTCAGTATGTGTGGAATTGCCTATTGAGAGCAAGAAGAGATCACATATCATTGAGTGCAATGAGGCTCTTGCGTCTACTTCTGGTGGCATGCTTCCCATGCCAAGTGGCAAGGAAAGAGTGCGCAGCCTTTCCACCAGCCACACCTGTGCATTCCTTCGATGTCTAGAGAATGGATGCAAAATAGATGCTGGCGATGACCTTGCAGGTGGCTCCAATCTTTCACTAGAGCAGTTGGTTGCCAAACGTGATGATCTTGGGAGGATGCTCACAGAAGGCTGGGAATGGTGTGTGGTCAAAGCACAGGTCGAAGCTGAAGTGCCTGACTCCTGTTGCTTTTTGCAGGCTGCATACAATAGTGACTTCTTTGACACTTTGATCAGAACTTTTTCTATGGTTTAGCTTTATGTGTGCTGAACTGGTTGTATGTGCAGTGGTGTCCACCACACCATCCAAGGTGATCATGGCATTGTCAAACCTCCAAATGAATTGGAGGTTGCCATGACCATTGCTCACATCTTCCAGATGCAGCCTGAGGACAAGAAGGATCTTGCAAAGGAAGTTGCCCAAGCTGCTGCAGGGATGCCTCCATGCAGGGGCTACATCGAGAGCATTGGGGACTTTGTAGCTTCCTATGCTGGTGGTGAATCCTTCCAGCTCTTGAAGTATTTGGACTTCATGCGTTGCTCAGTGGCATTGATGCAAAGCAGCCTTTGCAGGCTCATGCTGCTCACATGATGTGAAAAGATGAGAGCCTGTGCAGGCTTTATATTAAGACACATTCATGTGCATGCCTTGCATTTTGGGCAGCCAAGGTCGACAATATGGTGGTTCCATCAATTTTGGAGAGGACTTTACTTGGCTGTTGGCATACTTTGATTGGAAGGAGCCAACAACAACATTCCCATTCCTTCGAATTGCTTTGGCCTGTTGCCAACTCACCTGCCCCAAGTCAGCTCAGAAGGATGGCTTCAGCAGACTCATCACAAGAGCAGGCCGGGACAAGTTGAAAGGCAAGAAATTACATGATGACAGCTTTAAGGCTGAGAAGCTCACGCATGCTGGATGGAGCATGGTAGAAAAGAGTTCTCTGGCAATGGAGAAAGTTGCTCTTGCCTTTGGAAAGTTCCAGATCAGGTTGGCATTGTTTCTCCTGGCAAGCAGCAAAAAGGAAGAGAAGGTGTTGTCTATGAGACCATGGATGACATCAATGAGAAGTTCAAGACAGAAATCTTATTGCGCAATAGTGGTCTCCCTATGGAAGACACAAAAGGAAAGAAGGAAGAGGCCAGCAGCTCTGTGAAGGGCCTGGAGGAAGCAACTGACACAGTGGCCATTGCTTTGAATGCCAAAAAGCACATCAAAGTCAACAAGCTGTATTTGATCAAAGCCACTGCAGATGAAGACAACGCAGGAAAGATTTGGAAGCTGGACACTTTGTCAGCTGAAGGTGGCAAGCTTTCCCACCAGCCCTTCTTTGGAGAGGTGGAACACAAAGAAGTGACACTTGCTGATTTGAAGCACCTCAGGGAATGGAACAAGCCTCAGCCTGCATTGGTGGATGCCAGGGTGAGGCAAGAGCTACTTCCATGTAAGTCTGCAATGTTGGATGAAGAGATGGCCAAGGCCAATTTGCAGTGTGCACTGTATGACAAATACAAAGAGTTTCTCAGCTGTATGAGTAGCATTTTCACATGTCTGTTGGTCATGTCTTGTGCCCATACCATATCTTTATATTGCACGCCTGCAGCCCAGGCTTGGAGATCAGGATGTGGCTGTCTCCAACACCCACCAAGTATTTGCTGGTGGAAGGATTGGCAAGGGCAAGGGCAAGCAAGGGCGTTGGGCTTTGTGCAGGTTGTGCATGTGGACAAGCTGCTGAAGACCTCATGCAGCATCAAGGCACCAGACATGGAGGATCATTGCTTCATCATCACACCATGGAGGGTTGACTTTGTGAAGCGCACAGGTGCATTCATCCCCTATTGGATGGTGAAGGAGGGCACATCAGCTGATGAGCGCTGCCTGTCCAGGACAAGCATCAAAGCTGGTAAGTACAGTATCCCAGCCTATGTGAATAAGAGATTGATAGAACAGGGCACCCCATTGCTGGTTGAGCCTGCTGAGGAGAAAGAGAGTGCACCAAAGAAAAGGAAAGTTGGTGCAAAGTGACCTTGTATAGACACCCTGGATACAACAGCTTGCTGAGAAATGGTTTGCGCAGCAAGTTGTGCAGCATCTTGATTAGCTCTGGTAAGCTGGGTTGCTTGGTGAGGCTTCTACAAGCTCAGTTGTCACAGCTTTTGCAAGCTCATGTGTGGTTTAATGTTTTGGTGTGTACTTGGTGCAGCCCCTGCAGGCTCTGTTTTGTTGGCACAGCTTTTGCAAGCTCATGTTGCTTCTGCCTGTGCTTGCTACAAGCTTGCAGCCATGTTTGTACATATTGGCGCAAATGTAGGTGTTAAGAACACCAGCTGTGCAACATGGTGGAGATCTCTGAGGTTGTCACTCTGAAGTACAGGGATGGACCACCCATTGCTCTGCCAAAGGGGCTGATCAATAAAGACCAGTTTGGTCGCAAATGGCTGAGGCTCAGGCCTTCCAACTTCAGCATTGCCAAGTTGGTCTTGGGGCACATGGAGCAGTTCAAGACTTTGTCAAACCCATGCTTGGCCAACAGCCCACAGCTGAAGATAATTTGGCAGAAGGTCAAGGACAAATTGAAAGAAGATGGTGATGCACCAAACCCTTTTGGTGAAGAGCGTGAAGAACAAGAGGATGCCAAGGGCAAGCAGAAAGACATCCTTGCCAATGCACCTGCAACAGTTCTGATTGAGCTCAATGGTGCCTATGTCACAGTGAGAACACCAAAGAGTTGGAAAGAGAGTGACCTGATCATCCCACTAAAAGTGGACTCTCTGAATGCTGTGTTTGATTTCATCATGGAGGACACCCATCCTCTCTTCAACAAGGGCAAAAGACCATACAACAAGTCAGGGCAATATGCCAAGAAAGCTAGAAAGGTCAGTGAGGAGGGTTGAATGTTGAGCACTGCTGTTGTCTAAAACAGTCCTTTTGCAGCTGAACTTGAAGCCTGTGCAGGCTTGTGTTGGTTGGTGTTTGGAGGCTTGTGGGTGCCTGTACAGGCTCATTTGGTTTGTGTTTGTAGGCTTATGATGGATGCCTTTACAGACTCATTCTGGGTGCCTTTACAGGCTCATGTTGAATGTTTTTGTTGAAGCCTTGTGCAGGCTCATGTTTCTTAAAAGGCAGGTGTCAGGTGAAGGTTTGCCACATCTTAAGGGGTTTGTTTTGTGTAGACTTTGAATGCTTAAAGGCTTCAGGGCTTCAGGGCTGCATCCATGGACTGGCCTGCTGACTTCAGCCTGGAGGCCATGTGGTTGGAGTGGAAGGAACAGGATGCTGCTTGGCCATGCCTTTGTTTTGCATGAGATTGTGTAGTGGTTGTGATTGGTGTGAACCTTTGTTGGCTCATACATAGTGTTCTTTGATTCTATCATTCTGCCAAGGAAGCAGAGAAGGCAGAGAAGGCATGGTACAAGGCCTGCCTGCAGCTTGGTTAGGTGTTTCAGCTCTTGAAAGCCTTAAAGAAGGCATTTAGTGTGGGACAACTGTACAACAGCCATAGGAGCAGGAGCAAAGCGATGACCATGAACATGGCCAGGCAGGGCAGTCACCAAAACACAGCAGTGTTACACCAGTCTCAATACTTTACTTCATAGTAGGAAGTTTGCAACAAGTCTAACAGCTTCTTCAACATTCATATGTTTGCTAATGCCAGTACAGGCTCATGTTGACAGTTGAAATGGAAACTAGCATTGTGTCACAATGTTCACTATTGACCAAAGTTGGCCAAACCATGCACTCAGGCAACACAGGATCCTACAGCTGAGGCCATGTGTTTTTTTGGAATTGAACACAAGGACTGGTAGCCTGTATAAAGCAAACCTGTGTAGGTTCCAGCCAGCCTGTGTAGGCTCAAACCAGCCTGTACAGGCTCAAGCTGTGGTATAGCTGTTCAATGTTGCTCAACATGTTTCAGTGTGCTTTCGCTTGCAGGTGCTACCATCAGGGAGTGGCATCACTGTGGAGGAGAAGAACCGAACCAAGGTGGTGATGAAGCTAAAGATGACTGCTTTGTAGCTAAGTTGCAAATGAAAATATGTTTGGCATATGCTTCATTGAGCTTTTAGTTGACAGCCTGTACAGGCTCATTTGACAAACACACTATAATCATATGTAAGATGTCAGAATGAAGCTCTGAGGTGGCACCAACTCCAAAGGTACAGCAAAAGCGACCCAGGCCTTTGCCACAACCAGTTCAAAACCAACAGCCAAAGCAAGGGCCAACACAGGCTGTTCCACAACAGCAAGAGGCAAAGCCACAAGAACAAGAACCAAAGACAACACAACCTGTGGCTCCACCAGCTGTGGCTGCACCAACTGTGGCCAAACCCAAACAGACAACACAACCTGTGGCTCCACCAGCTGAGGCTCCAACTGTGGCCAAGCCCACACAGACTGCTGCACCACAAGCCAGTAAGTCCCCACAAGCTCCTGCACAGCAAGCTGCAGCGCCTGCAAGGCAGGCTACACAAGGCACTGCACCACAGGCCCCACAACATGCAGCACAGGCTCCACAGGCAGTGCATCGACAGCAGGCTGCAGAACCTATGCAGGCAGCACAGCCAGTGAAGGTTGAGAAGATGGACAAGACCTATGGATGGGATGGTGATGTATGGTGGGAAATGGATGACACCAATACAGGCCTTTGGTGGTGGTGGAAGCAGGGGCATGGCTGGGGAAGGTGGAAGGACACCACTGAGCTTTGGCATGTGTTTTGAGCCTATGCCTGTGCAGGCTCATGTTTGTAAATAATGAGCAATTTGAAGCCTGTGGAGGCTCAGTGAGGTATTGTTTATGTTTGTAGCTACAATTTTGAAGCCTGTGGAGGCCCAGTGGTGTATTGCATGTTGCAATTGTTCATTTTGTAAAAGCAAAAACAAAACCATATTGATAGGTGTTTACAATGCTATCTAAGGACCCAGAGAACAAGAAGCATTCAGGCTGGCAAAACAAGGCCACAGCTCTGGTGCACATGTGGAAGGTTGGTGATGAAGCTGAGCTGGACAGGGCCTTTGACAAGCTGCAGGATCACCACTCCTTGCAGCAGGGGCTCAAAGAGCTTCATGAAAAGTATAGGAAGAAGGGACCTGAAGTGTACAAAAAGTACATCTGACAACCTCCTCTGGCCTGGTGTAGAAAAAACTAGACGACGAGTGGCCCGAAAGCATGTTTCATCACGTAGGAAGTCAGAGTGTGAGTTATCTGTTAAGTGTTCAGTGTGAAGTGTTAAGTCGAGTGAGTTGAGGCAGTGTGTGGGTCTCTGTGTGTGTATCTATGTCTGTGTGTGTATGAGTCTCTGTCAACCTCTCGAGAGCCGGGTGGTCGGGAGACATGACTCAGCTGCAGGGGCGCCAGAGCAGCCGCGAGAGATGACTCAGCCGCGAGAGATGACTCATCCGCGTACTAAAGTTGTACTACAAAGTCGCCAGTTCTCAGCTTCCAGCTCCACAGATTGCTCCGCGTACTAAAGTTGTACTACAAAGTCGCCAGTTCTCATCTTCCAGCTCCCCAGATACTCCGCGTACTAAAGTTGTACTAGAAAGTCGCCAGTCCTCATCGTCCAGCTCTCCAGATACTCCGCGTACTAAAGTTGTACTACAAAGTCGCCAGTTCTCAGCTTCCAGCTCCACAGATTGCTCCGCGTACTACAGTTGTACTACAAAGTCGCCAGTTCTCATCTTCCAGCTCCCCAGATACTCCGCGTACTAAAGTTGTACTACAAAGTCGCCAGTTCTCAGCTTCCAGCTCCACAGATTGCTCCGCGTACTCAAGTTGTACTAGAACGTCGCCAGTTCTCAGCTTCCAGCTCCACAGATTGCTCCGCGTACTAAAGTTGTACTACAAAGTCGCCAGTTCTCATCTTCCAGCTCCCCAGATACTCCGCGTACTAAAGTTGTACTAGAAAGTCGCCAGTTCTCATCTTCCGGCTCTCCAGATACTCCGCGTACTAAAGTTATACTACAAAGTACACCTCTCGCCTGCATTTCGCGCACTCGACACGCACGATCTCCGCAGAGG
>CAXAMN010027861.1:545515-569429 GCA_963970005.1 Durusdinium trenchii
TGATGTTGATTGCTCGCGTGGGCCATTACAGGCAAGTATTTACTACATGTGCATTTCCATGCTCTGTAAAGAATTCAACAAATTAAGTATAAATATATACATGGAAACCACTCTCCATGGCAGGCTGGACTATGTGGATGCCAGTCTATGACTGAGCAGCAAGGCTGGAGGACAACGAACCCACAAAAAGTGGGTGATGATGTAGATAGAATTTGCTTCTATGTGGATAATGGCTATTGGCCAACTTGGGAAACCAATGCCTAGCGCCTGAGTGTTGTGAAAAAGAATGTTGCAGCTGCTGTTGCATAAGTGGAGAGGAAGCCTATGCAGGCTCAAACAACCTATACAGGTTCATACAAAGGCTTTTACAAGCCCAAAGATACACAAAACCAGTACAGGTTCACCTTGAAGCTTTTACAAGCTCAAAGATGCACAAAACCAGTACAGGTTCACATTGAAGTTTTTCACAAGCTCAAATTCACAAAGCCAGTACAGGTTCACATTGAAACTTTTGCAAGCCCCAAAGGCAAAAAAACAATCACTCAAGACACATATAAAACAAAGCAAATGCAGCTCACCTTTCCAAAACCCAAATCAGCTTTGCAAGGCTAGCTTGCTAGCACCCATGTCCACCAATAGCATACAATAGTAGCCAGTACATGCAAGATTACCCCTTTGACAAGGCTATTCAAAGCCACAAGACTATTTGTGTAAAGCTTGTATACTTGTGAGGCTTTGAAGTGAACATGACAAAGATAAAGAAAGATTTGAATTGGTTAAAATGTATGTCATGCTGGTATATATAGAGAGAGGGGCATTAAAAAGGGATGGGGGGTGAGATAGAGAGTAAACCTAAAGAGCCACCACAAGATGAGGCCACTGCAGGCCCAATCCAGCTTATACACAAAGCCTTTAGCAGCCTTTACAGGCTTCCTTTTTGCATTTCAATAATTTAAACACAAAACAGCCAGTGGTGTCACCCATATATGCTTTCTTCCATTGCAGCTCTTGCCAAAGAAGCAGAGACATTATACCAGCAGTGAAGTTTCATGTATGTTCAATGGTTTTGGTTTGAAGTTTCATGTCTAGCAGCTAGATGACAGACACATGCAAGCCAAAGCAGGAGAATAGCTTTCACAAGGGCTATGTTTTGAAGGGGTTTTATTGAGGCTTCATCTTTTGCATTTGGTTTGAGAAGTTGCCATGGCAGCACCTTCATCTTCAAAGAAAAGGAAAATCAGTGAGCTGAGAAATGCAGTGCCATTTTGTTCACAGAGTGCATTGAGTAGTATTTGCCAGGAAATTGAGAAGCATGGCATGCCACAACAGCCCAGTGAAAACAATGCTCTTTTGGAAAGTGATGGGATGTCCAGGTATGGGCCCTTGCTCAATTCTGTGGAGCCTCATCTGGAAGAAGGTCCCAAGAGAGGATCATCGATATCTGCCAAGGAAGGTGAAAGAGTGCGGATCTTTTATGTCAACTTCCTTTCTCTATTGGCAGGTGTCTTTTACAAAAACTCTGCATTTGCAGAGTATATGCTCAAGCTGCACAGCCTCAGGCCTTCAAGCATCAGCAAACCCTGGCGACTCTGCATATAGTGTGATGAAATACATCCGGGGAACATTTTGAATAGTTCTGGCCGCAAGGCCTGGTGCTGCTATGTTAGCTTTCTTGAATTTACAACCATGCTTTGCAAAGAAGACTTGTGGTTCACATTGAGTATAATCAGGACAGTGCAAGCTTCCAAGGTGTCAGCTGGAATGTCTCAGATTTTCAGACTGCTGATGGAGCAACTCCTTTCTTCAGGCACTCCACAGACAGGAGTTCTCTTGTCCAGTGACAAAGGCAGCAGTGCCCATGGTTCTTCAAGATGGCGCTGCACACAAAGCTATTTGGATGCGTCGACAAGATGTAGGGTCCAAGCCCTGCATGCTTTGTGCAAACATTTTTCATCTCAAAGGTATTGGTGGTGAAACTGAAGACAAAATCTTGTCTAAGTTTTGCAAGCACAGCCAGCTCAAGCTCTCTAGCGATGCAGAAATTGTTGATTCTTGGCACAGAAAGGCTGACAGATTCAATGTGCTTTCAGAGGTGGAGTTCAACCAGTGGCAGCAGGCCACAGGGGTATCTTTCAGTCCACATGGCCTTCTGTCAAGCAGCACTTTGCAGGGTCATGGTTTATTGCTTCCTGCCAGCATGTATTGCCATGACTATATGCACACAATGTGCTCAAATGGCATCATGGTTGATGCAGTGTATCTGGTCTTGGAGGCTCTTTTCGGTGCTGGATACAATGCATGGAGCTTGTTGGGCCAATGGTTGTCTCTCTGGGTTCTTCCAAAAAACCAGCAAAGCTTTGACATTGCCAAGCTCTTTGGTGCACCAAGTACAGAAAGGATAAGGGCTTCAAGTGTTCAGCCTCAGAAATGTTGACACTCTACAAGCCTCTCCAGTACTTTTTGGAGGTCATGTACATGAGCAACAATTGCATGGTCAAGGAGTGTAGATCTTTCATTGCATGGTGTCAACTTTTGGACTATCTACAGAGCATACCCTATTTGGACAGCCCTTGCCCCAAGACTTTGTTGGGCCTTGTTGAGAGTGCATTGGAGTGTCACACATTGGCAGGCTTTGCAAACTACACAAAGCCTAAACATCATTGGACCCTTCACTTCTTTGACTGTTTGAAGCGCTGGGGTCAGCTGCCTTCATGCTGGTCCTGTGAGAGGAAACACAAGACAGCAAGGAAATATTGTAACTTGAAGACCTATGACAAGGGTCTCTCGGTGGCTTGCACTATGGAGCATCTTCATAACCTTCAAGATGCAGAGTTGTTTGATGACACTTGTCATTTGCTGTGCCCTCGAGATGTTCCCAAATCTTTGCACCAGAAGTTGAAGGCAGAAGGGCTGCAATTTCAGAGTGTGCAGTCAGCAACAAGCTGCAAGTTGTCATCAGGCTCCACTTGTACCTGTGGAGATGTGCTATTCTTCACAGATGCTGCAAGCAATGGCTCGAGATGTGGCAAGGCATTGCATTTTCTGTTGGTGCTTGATGTACCATGTGTGCTGCTGAATGAGTTCAAATTTGTGGAGCAGAAGACCAAGACAGCCACTGTGTGGGAAACTTATGACCACAAGCAGTTGCTGCCACTTCAAGATGTCTTGCAGCCAGTGGTGACAGCTTTGGACAGAATGGCAGGGTGACCTGCCTTAAACCTGCAACTCTGCTTCACAAGTGAAAAAGCTGAGTCTTTGCAGTCAACATGGCCATTGCAGGCTTTGACTTTGGCCTCTACAGGCTGATGTTTAGCCTCTATATAGGCTCAAGTGTTTAGCCTCTACAGGCTCAAGTTTTTTTCTTTTTTACAAACATGTTTTCGAAAAAATGTTGCACAGAGTGTTTTGGTGAAGTTGCTTATGTAACAGTTTGTGAAATTGTTTCTTTAAAAAATATTGTCCAGGCCAAAGAAATATCCACAATGGAAGTATGTTTTTCACCAAATGAAAATGATTTTGTTTTTTAATGATACATTTTTGAGAATTACTAACTAATTAAAAATAACTATAACTAGTTAGGAACTACTTAGCTAACTATGTTAATGTCCATAACATATAAGCAAACCACCAGAACATCAAAGTAAGGTCTCCTTCAACACTGCGAGCTCGTAGCATCTCGTAGCTACGATGTTCTGCAATATACTGACCACATCTACGGTAGCACCTGCCAGGGCGCAGAGCCCCAATTCTAGCTGTTCAAGCGCACGTGCTGCAAGTGCGGCTCATACCCTGAAACGTCTATCGTACAAGCAGCTGAGCCAACTGAAGCAAGAGCGGTAGCTGCCCGACCAGTAGCTGCAGCACGCATTGGGTAGCAAGTCCAAGCATCAAGGAGAGGCGATGCCTCACAAAAAACAGCACACACGCAGAAGCATTGCAAAACTAGCCGGTTCCTGCAAGGTGACTGTCTTGAAGTGAACACACGCTTGAATAAAAGCGTCGCAAGTGTCAAATGGCTCTATTCACTATTTGCAAAACCCTTCTGCACAAATCAAAACGGCATGGATAGCAGCTTTCAACCCGTCACCAACATACGAGTACCATCCCCTTTCGGCATGCAGGCCTGATTAGGTAGAAAGCTGCCGCGCCCACCAGCGCCACTCCGAAAAGCACCGAACCCATGATAACTGCGGGCTTTGCGCTGGATTTGTCGGCGCACTGGATGCAAGTATTGTTGCCAGCCCAGTAGCGAGCGTCGCACTCGACACAAAGGGCTCCAGTAAATCCTGGTGAGCGGCATGCTCAAGCTTATCAAACATTGATGGAAGTCTTTGAGTGACATCCAGGCCCTGATGATCTTTGGAAGGCCCTATTTTAAGCGTTGCATGTTTTAGTATTTTAGTATAGAAGGTCAGGTTGAAATTTGAAACATTGAAAGAGGGAAAACTCATGAAAACTCTCAACAGCATACTGTCCAGCTTTGCAAACTAGGAAGTAAGTGGCCAACGCAAGCCAAAAACATATTTGACCACGACAAGGTGTCAAGAAGAAGATCAAGTTCGAAACTGTCTACCCTCACACCCCAACCCATTGAGCCTCGAACCAATACCCCTATGCCTCTACGCCCCTCGTTGACACACTTCAAGAACTTAGGTCCTTTGTTGCAGCCTCCTTCGGTGCACCTTTCTGGCTGCAAGCACTCGAAAATGTCTTCTGGCGACGCTCGCGGCAGCCGTGCGAAGCCAGGCACCGGCAGTGCACGAGATGCCGAGCTGCCGTGGCTTGGGCATTGAAGGTGGAGTCGGCTGCAAGGGATGCAGCGGGAATTCAACAGAGCCTCAGCCAATGTGCACGGTCGACATGGAAGCTAAACATTAAAGGCGCACCTATCAACGCACAGGAGGACTACAGTACCACTACCATGCGGTCCGGGAGCAAAGTGAGGCTCACATTGACAACTTAGATCTTGCATGGTCGCATTCTTCCACGCAATCCCAAAGGTACATTCACATGCTTTGTGTGAGGAGGACCTTTCAGTCGATTTGCTGTGCTTTGAGCATAGGCTGCATTCCGGCGCATTGCGAGCTTCGCTAAAAGTATTGGCAGGGCAGGGAGTGCAGTTTGTGCTGTTGCCCTTCCATCCCGGTCTGCAAGCACACATCACTTGCGGCATGAATAGCTCTGGCGTCACCTCCCACGAGCTTTCTGATAAATCCTGACACACATAGCCACCTGTCTCATTCACCCATGGCCAATGTGTCGTGAGCGTTTCTTCAACGGCTTCAAGAAGGGTCTCCGGGTTTGCAAGCTTGGTTTGCTTCAGGTTCACATCCACCTTCTTTCTGACAGCCTGTTCCCAAGCCTGCCGGCTGATCTTAATGACACCTGCGTTGTGGCTGAGATCCATTCGGAGGGACGCCGGCAGGTGGTCCAAAGCAGTGATTTCATTGTGGGAAAGGTCAATGGATTGAAGAGCCGTTCCCAAATGCGATGGCCATTGAATCTTTTTGACACCATCCACCTTGGCATCTACCAGATCAATCCTGGGGACAGGGCCATGAAGGCCACTGTTGGAAGCGCGAATGGTCGAAACAGGAGTGCCCAGTAATCCCCAAAGGAGTTCAGCAACAGTCGCATTGAGGTCGCATCCACTCACCTCAGGACACCGACTGCGCGAACGTTAATGATGTGCGAAGTGCTGAGCTGCCCACATCCAGGGTCCGCAATGCTGGAAGAAATCCTGGTCCGCTTGAAAATTGTGGCACCAATGAATAAACATCTGCCATATGATGCAGTTTGGTGTCCTCAGTATCAACATCATGATCCACTATAATTAAGTCTGAACATCAACCCTTAAGCTTCAACTAAGCTTGTGGCTTTAAGTATGAGGGTATTCCTTAGTTTCGAACAGGCAAAGCCTCCACATGTTTATGATGCACTAGCAAGATCTATATGCTGGTATAATATGCATGTATTATTGGTCCTGACAATTGCGAGCGGCAGATGCTGGCAGCATCCCTCAAAGGAGCCAATCGAGCTTTGGACACGCGTGCCCGACAGATCGATAGACCTAATGTCAGGCATACTTTTGACGATAGCGCCCAGACTGCCTCCAACCAAAGCGGCATTTTTCATGGACAAATCCTGAAGATGTACAAGCAGGTGTAGATTGTACAGGTGCCCCTCGACCTGCGTCTCATCCAAACTCAAGGAAGTTAAGTTTTCTGCGAGGGCAAGCTCTTCCAGGTCACCTCTAGCTTTGGTGCCACTAAGGTCCACTCTGATCAGCCCCGGGCTTTTTAGGAACCCAATGTTACCAATAACTTGGGTATGTGCAAGCTTCAACACCCTCAGAGCTCGCTTGCCCTGGAAGACGCCCAAGTCACCACCAATCGCTGTTGCACCCCAAAGATTCAGATGAACTAGATCATGCATCTGGCTGAATGCTGAGATCTCTCCAGCCACCTGTGTCTCTGAAAGGTCTAAGTAACTCATGCCGCGCATGATCTGTAAAGCTGAGAGGTCACCAGTGACCCTCGTGCCCGCAAGGTTCAGCATGGTGAGGCCCGTAGCATTTTCCAAGCTTGTAATATTACCCGACACATGACTTCTGATGAGGATCAGCTTCTTCAATCTAAGCTTGTTCTGGAAAGCTGAAATATCACCCGTGACGCCTGTTACGTCCCAAAGATCTAAATCCACCAGACCTTCCATCAGGCTCAAAGTTGAGACATCTCCAGTCACTTGCGTCTCTGCTAAATGTAAGTGTGTCATGTTTTGCATGTTCTGAAGAGTTGAGAGGTCGCCGGTAATGTTCAAGCCAGAAAGGTTCAGCAAGGTCAGGCCCGTAGCATTCTCCAGGAACATAATGTTGCCTGATACATTTCTTCTTCCGCTGAGGCTCAGTTTCTTCAATCCTAGCATGCCCTGGAAAGCGGACACATCACCGTAGATCCAATCCCACAAAAAATCGTTGGAGAAGTCGAAATCATGGATTCTCGAAAGATTGAGCTCAACTAGATCCTCCATCTTGCTGATGGCTGAGACGTCTCCCGTCACTTGTGTATCTGAAAGGTCCAAGTACCTCATCCTGTGCATGTTTTCAAGCTCCAAAAGGTCGCCGCTCACAAGTGTTTGAGAACAAAGGTTCAGCGTGGTCAGGCCCGTTTTTCTTTCCAGGGCACTAATCGTACCGACAGTGCGGGTGTGGCCAAGATTCAACACCTGCAAAGGCCTCATGTGCTCCAAATCGTACAAACTGCAGTACATATCTATTACACCCCAAAGATTCAGGACAACTAGATCATGCATCTTCTTGAAGGCGAAACACGATCCACTCACTTGAGTCTCTGAAAGATCCAAGTGCATCATCCTGCGCATGCTGTAAAGATTTGAGATGTCACCAGTGACACTCGTGCCACAGAGGTCCAACGTGGTCAGGCCGGTGGCAGCGCTCAGCGACTCGATGTGCCCAGCAACTTGAGTCCTTGCAAGCTTGAGGACTTTCAAGGATCTCATGTCCTTGAACACAGTCAAGTCACCTGTGATCGCTGTCGCATGAGCCGACTGCCTCATTTTGCCCGACACGTAGGTCTTTGTCAGCTTCACGTGTTTCATCTTGTGCGTGAACCGAAGAGCTGAGAGGTCACCCGCAACCTGTGTCTGTGACAGGTCCAAGTAGTCCAAGCTCTGCATACCCTGAAGCCTTGCCAGATCGCCCGACACCTCTGTATTGCTGAGGCTCAAAACGGTCAACTGCTGCATGTCTTCCAGTGCTGCTATGTCTCCCCATAGCCTGCTTCTTGAGACCAAAAGCATCTGCAAACCGCTGCTGATGTTCTTCAGGTGAGCGATATCACCCTCAACAGAAGTCAGCTGCAAAGCCACTATAGTACACTGGCGGCACGCAAGAGATGCGCTTGTACATGGATCGCCTTCAACAGGGGTGGAGGCCATCTCACTGTTTAAGGTGGATTGATTCAACAAATTCACTCCTAACATTATGGCATAGCGAAAGGGAGGTGTTTGCCTGCGTGAACAAACAATCACAAGAAAACATCCGGTGCTTCTACTTTGAAGAACTCCAAACAGAACAAAACTGCAATAACTAAATTAGCAAAAACACAAACGAGCAAAAGGCATGTGGTTCTCAGCTTCAACCCGCTTCGCCTTCGATGTGAAGCTTCAACTGCGCAAGCTGAGCCTTCGCCTGTGAGAGCTCCTCAGTGCCTCGAAACGCGGGGAGCGCCAAACGTCACGGGTGGGAGCAAAGCGACCCTCGCTGCCCTCCCTTGAACAAATATATTATGATATAATATAAAGGTGGAGAAAGGGGTAGCTTTTTGTTGAGAACTGAACAGCTTCGTGCACGAGCGTAGCATTTTGTCCACATGTCATGCTAGTGGAAAACTGTGGGTGACTTTCGAGGGTCTTCATACTCACACAAAGTCCTCTCAGGAAGTACGGCAGGCGTCCAACCCGTCTGTGACTCCCAATCAGCGGACCTTCTAGCACCTACCCGGCCAATGTACGAGTTGGAGTGGCAAGTTGCAATCCAATGAGCTGCCTTGCTGTCCAAAGGACTCCGCGTCGGCCTTCAAGTAGCTTGTGTTCTCATGCTGAATGCTGAATGTTCGGACAACAAGCTGAACTGGATCCTCAAGTGTGGTTCGTCTGGTTGCTGTCAATGAAACGTATACAAGCAAAATCAAGCAAAGGGGTGCCAGTTTACACTATCCAGGAAAGACTGTTCATGCTTCGATGCAAAAAGATGCAAAAAGTGAAGGGTAAACGAACCAGCTTAATTGGATCAAAACCCAGCCCCTTGACGCACCACCTTGGTCGTGACCCACAGCTAAAGCCTGGCACTGTACCTGACTCGACCAACATCTACTGCCGGACCCAAACACTGCCATGGTCCGAGACTCGGATCTAAACTGAAACGAGTCAACAAGAATTCTTGCTACATGGCCTTCACATGGTTCAGACTCATGATTGACCGTACCCCACAGCAACGATCTCTAAACTACACCGGCCTCGGACAGCTTCTGCTCGTTGTCCAAGTCCGTCAGCAGCTTCGCTGGGTGCTCCCTCTGGACCAACCCAGTCTCCTCAGCTCTAACCCGGATCTAAAGTGAGAACTTCCACAGAACCGAACCGAGCGGCTGGTTGGGAATCTGCCATCACTCCCTGTCCTCACACCCAGCCATTGTGGACTTATACTGTACATTGGTGGACATGGTATCCTCATGTGGCTGTGGGTCAACACCAGGAGACCGAACGGTTCACCTACCGTTACGTCACACGTCGGTTGACGTCACGTTACATGGTCGACCAAGGCCCAAGGCTCCAGGTTTTGACCATAAGATGCACTTTGCTACTAGTAGCTTCTTGTTACGAGTAGCGATGGCCTCCAACCTACTAGCGGTGGCCTGAAACCTTAGTAGCAATCATTTCATGAAGGACTTCGTGGTTCATCTTGTTTGGTCAAGAGCCTCAGCAAGGAATTCAACACGAGACTAATTACAAGTGCACCTCCAACGCCAAAGCCCGGAAAAGACTATGACACCCTTCTAATACCGCACTGGTTTGGGACTTTGGGACTACAAACCATAGCAAGGCCGAGCATCTTGAAGATCTGCAACAAGGTCTTGCCGAATGGCCGTGCTTGCCCACAGTAGCAGGCAAACACGCGTTAGCATTTACTACACGGAGGTCCAAAATTCGCACAAAACAAAGGCTGAGAGCCACGAACTGCCGAAATGATGAAGTCCTTCAAGTGTCGTCAACTTCTGTCTCATGTCCACATTAAAACCAAGTCCAGGTCACGCCACATATGACTAAAGTACCAAACACAAAGCCTTATAAAGGGAAAACAGCACATCTCAAATCTCAAACGCTATATAACAAGACACCATGGTACCTTGGCAAAGAAAACACTTCTCTAACCTCTCTGACAAAAACTGAGGTGTGACTGTGGCTGCTTCTCTATTTGGAGCCAGCGTCACTCTTCCCCCCCGAGGATCCCTCTCAGTTCGGCGCCAGCTGGGCAGCTCTTCCGCTGCCTACAGCATCCAGGCACCGAATCGGCTGGGCTGGACGCCAACGGGCCCACAAAGGGGGCAGGAAAATAGGAGAGGGAAGCTGGGAAGCTCCACCCACGGTATGCCTTCCCTTCCCTTGTGGAGCTGGGAAGCTCCATGCAGCTCGGTTCGCTGGTTCACTTGCAGGGAAGGCCGTTCAGCTCGCTTCGACGTTCGGTCCAATATGGTTCGACGTCCCGGCCAGGGACCAACGCTCAAAACAAAGCACACACCCGAGCGCCCGAAAACGGAGGGAAACACATGAGCGTGGTGATCACATGGTCAATTCTATTGTGGTTTGCTTCCTACAAAAAACCGGGGTTTCCATTATAGACTATAGAGACTCTAGATTGTCTGACCAGGTACCTGCGTGTTCTTGTTGGAACTTGGACAGAGTTTGACGGTCAAAGATGTGAGCTGGAGACCTGCGCACGAAGTGCTGTTGAAGCAGAACAGCAAAAGCTTCACGGAAAGCACCTTTGAGTCACCCCTGCAACAAAACAATCTCCCAGAGCCCTGAGCCTTGGCATCTGTCTTCGCTCAGCCATGCAGACAAAATCCAACAAGTGAGTCAAGCGTGCATCTCTTTTGCGATCTTTTGTGTGTGACTACGGTGTGATCTTCCTTTTCATGTGTCGCAGAACACAACTTTGCTAGGTTCATTGTACATGTCAGTGTCAGTGTTGTGAGGTCTGCAGATGGTTGCTCAGCTGGACCAGAATTCCAACAACAGTCTACTTCTCAAATGAGCTTTTTTCAAGCACCGATTGAGTACAACTTGAAGTCGCCGCACGAACGAACGACCAAAGTGCCTGAATGCAACAAAAAAATGTCTGAAGGAATCATACTAAAGTTTGACTAAAGATACATTCTGGAATTCTACATTGTGTCTTTGTGAGCAAAAACCTCTCCATTCCTGATCACTTTTCCTGGTCAGTGACCGGTCAAGGCTTCAAAGCAGGAAGCCAAGGAACCTCCACGCTACACGGAGGCGTTCGGCTACACTGGTGGATTTGGCACTGTGATTCTGTGTGTCACGTCGCTTCATCGGTAAAGGCCGGCGTAGATTGGTCAAGCCAATCCTCTTAGTCTTTCCACTGACAGGAACTCATGAACACTAACAGCCCCCCATGAGCACTGCTGTTGCCAGGCATCAATGTCATCCTGGCCAGGGCCTGCGGACAGCAACATTGGTGTCATCCAAGTGGTGAATGATTCATACCGATCAAGGAACAGTTATGTCTTGGTATCTCGGGGGGGGTTAAAAAAAGTGTCTTGCTGCTTTTCACTCCATGTGTGGAATACTTCTTTATAGACCTACATTCCCCCTGAAGCCACCTCAATGTAAATCCGCCCGCACCGAAGGTGCTGACTCTGCGCAAATCGCTATATTGCCTTAGCTAGGGGTGCATTTTCGTTTGGGAACGAACATGCTTATTCTGCATCATGAGCTGTGTCTGAGAGAAGAATGGGATTGGGAGAACACATTGCATAGTTTATTGTACAGAATCACTCCATTGTTCGACCGCCCTGAAAACGTACAAGTTCAAGGGAGTCGAAAAATAGATCCAACAATGCTTGCAAAATGCAAGTAGTAAATAACTAAACAATGTATCAAAGGGTCCAAACATAGTGATTATAGACTATATAGATGCTTCTTTAACCTCCTCTCTGAGAGCCACTGGTGCAGGCAGCTGTTGTCGCAAAGCGACCTGAATATTCCATACACGGAGTGTCTGGGATATATATATATATATAAATATAGACAATAAGTCCAAAATGTCTCTAAGTTAAACAAACCTGTTCTTCTTGCATGGGTGGCTTGTAGAATGAGTGAATTTGCTGGCGACGGAGTATTTGTTTCGAAACACGGCCGTTGGATAGAGTAAATCCTGGCTCAAGAAGCATTGGGATCCTTTTTACTGGTTGGTCCAATGTTGAACATGGCCCGAAACCATCAAGAACTTGCTCTTCTGCATCTAAAGCTGAAGTGAACTCTGCAACAATCTCTATCAGGCTTTGCGGAGCTTGGCAGGGGGTTGGTCTGTGGTTGGCTGCATGGCGCCTTATTGAGGTTTGCCTTGTCTTTGGCATTGGGAGATGTGTCGGCAACTGCTTGAGCTTCGCGTTCGAGAAGATGAAGCAAATGCCTTGGCGGCACGAACATTGCACGCCCTGCAGTAATGTTCGTGATCTATTCAGTACGTACGGAGTGAAAAGCGGAGTTCAAGTACTGGGCGCCCAGTCACAGGTGGCAGAACATGCATCAACTACTGGCCAGGCTAGGAAGCAACTAGCCTGCTCTCTCTCTCTCTCTCTCTCTCTCTCCTACTGGGCATCTTCGCTCCATCCGACCGGCCCGAACCGGACAATCGGGTCGGTGGGTCGGATCGGATCCCTTTTGTCCCGTTCTTCCAAGCAGGTCAGACGTGATTCTTCAAAAAGGCGGAACCAAGGACAAGCAGATAAACATGACAAGAGCTGAACATGTTCAAAATGAATATATATATATATAATATGTAATATATAAATATATATATATCAGATATATCCACTCGCAAAGAAAACAAGATCGAAAGAGTAGCAGAACTTGCGGCTTTGGAAGGAATCGACATGATTGATGCCTGTGCTGGGATGGAACCATGTTCCATCATGTTACATGTTCCTCCACAAGGGGTGTGAGATGGTGTGAGGACCAGCCTTTCCACCTTGTAGCATGGTGTTCTGCCACCGTCCGGTCCCTCCGATCCACTGTGCCGTCCCTCTGTGTGGTAGTCGCCGAGGCACTCGACCGGAAGGCCTTCCTCGACCTGGAAGCATGGATGTTTTAAAAGGGGAAGCCACGGCGGTTGATGAGCTAAAGGAACTCCAAAGCACACCACCGTGTGGAAGCGTGTCAATTATCGTAGAGGATGTCTCTTTTGGGCTCTAAGCAGCCTTCTAAGCCTCAGTCGAAGCCTACAAGCGCCTCAGTCGGTCCTGCTGAGGGACTAGTCTGCACAGGGTGTGTCAAAATTGGATCAAAGTCTCTCCCATCATTGACCCAGGTGCAAGAGAGGAGTGTGGTTCCATAGATGAAGACAAGACAAGTCTCAGTCTGGTCTTTTGGTGAATCAGCATCAAATGGTTCTATATAGATTCTAGAAGGTTGAGTACAACGAAAGGGATATGCTTTTGACTAAGCCGTACTCCGACTGTCTAGGTGGGCAACGGATTTAGAAGAATGCCGCCAATCCTGCAACCTGATCTACTGTACAAGAAAAACGGTGGTTGAGTCTGTGGTTTCATGGTGCACTGGTTGTCCATTAGTTTAGGGAAAACATGTCCAACAATCTCCTAAATCCTATCCCTTTCGACCTGGTCAGACCACCTGACTCCCCACCGATCAAATCGACCACCTCCTTCAGCCCTTCTTCGACCCCCAGCACCAACGGCGGGTCCGCGAGGTCGTTCGTTCGGTGGTTCCGCGCGGCGCCCGCGGGCCGCGGGGCGGTGCCTTCAACCGCACGTGGGGAAGGATCAAGAGGCTCTTCTCTGCGTCGGTGAGGTCCTGCGTAGGCTTGCTGCGGCTGGCGTCGTGGGTCAGGCGACGAGACTGTGGGCCTACTGTGTATTCTGACAAGCTCTGGTGGATTGAAGAGGTTGACTAAAGCTCAACATCCAAACAATTGAGTGAAGCCAGATGTCGCAATGCATACGAAACTTAAACAAGAAACATGCTAGCTAAAACACTGCAGGTTCTCCGTTCTTGTCAAGGCTCCGCCATGATGATGCGCTGCTTCTTGTCCAAGCAAACCAGCTTCTGATGTTCCAGGTGACAGAAGTTGCAGTTGGCACCAGCTGCGCAGCTCTGTTGCTTTACCCAAAAGACACACGGCCTGGCGAAGGATGCTAAGAACTGAAAGATCCATACACTGAATAGGTCTCATTCACAGCTGTGTTTTTCTGCAGGCGTTATTTGGGGATACTAGCGGATGAACTAATGAACTTGGAAAATCCCATAGATTGATCTTCTTCTCTTCACTTCACCCATGTAATTCAAGTGGCTGGATGCCAGTATGCGTATGCTTTTCGCCTGCATGCCTCTCCCCGGCATCCACAGCACACTTCCCAACTCACCTTCACCTCATTCACCTCCAGTCCCACCGTGTCCCGTCCGTCCGCGCCTGCGGCAGAGCTCGGGGTGTCCCCAACTGCCCAGCGAGGGCAGCGCCTCGTCGTCCGTGTCCATCTCCGTCACCTCCGTTGCCTCTCCCTCGTCCGTCTCCGCCGTCACCTCTTCCGTCTCCGCAGCCGTCTCTGCCGTCATGTCGGGCGAGTGCTTGGGCAAGACCTGGCGAGGGGTGTAGGGCGCGTGACCTGCAGAGCCACCAGAGGTTCTCGTGTACATTCGAACAATTGTGGATTGAACGGTCAAATCCTCTTGAAACCCCAGTGATCTTTCTGGGTGTTGCCAAACAATGGCAAACACATTTTGAGTGGGACCAGTGGGAGAATACACTCAAAGCTCAAGGCCCTAGGAAAACCTACATCCTACCCCGCTGAAAACCAAAATGGACCCTGAAAACTACTGGTTTATAGAGGAAAGCAGTCTTCAGGGTGCCATTCTCAGGGTCCATGTTAGAGTCTAGAGTGTATCCTGTTTGCTCAACTGTGACATCCAAGCATTCCCCTCATTCAAATGTTTACACCAATTGGACCTCTCGCCTATCGAGAGAGCCCAAAAACAGCACCCTTTTCGGACCCAGTCTGGTTTTCTGCGGAGTATGCAAAGAAGATCCATCACTCACTCACAATTCAAGCCTTAATTGAGTTTCTATGAGACTCACCTCAGGTGCCAAGGACTCGGCCCAGGTGCCACAGCCATGCAACACCCATTGCATTCGACGTCGACGTCCACCCATGGCGTTTCCACCTTCCGGCGCCCCATCCCGCCCGACATCGGGACGGTGGCCTCTGCCCGTGCAACCAGCCGTTCCACCTGAAGGCGGTAGACCTCTTCGTTCTCCAGCGCCTGCCGCAGTCGACCGGGAGAACGAGACGAGGGCCTCGTTGTGGGGTGAACTGGGCAACCAGACATCACAAAACATCTAAAAATGTTGAAAACAGGCTCATCGAGTCCACACTGAATTTAGTGGGGTAGATGGTAGACTTTCAAGTTTTGAAGCCCTTGGTCTCTCAAGGGCGCACCAGGGACAACCTCAAGTTTCTTTCCGCATTTGTGTGTAGTTGCATTTCTGGGTACGAGACAGGCCTCAGTATTCAAACCACCACACAAACACTAATTTCTCCAGTTAATGTACTATAATTACCAGCCAATACCAATCATCAATCACTATCCATCAGTAATAGTAATGTTATCACAATTTGGTCAGGCAATGCCCATCACCAGCAGTTGAACGCGAAGCATTTTGTGGTGATGGAAATGTGATTTCTCATACCTTCTGCGGTTTCAATAGATGTCAAAAAGCTACTTACTTGGCACTGTGGCACTGTCGAATGCACCCCTCCAAAAACGGCCACTTCAGGGAGGTCCCAGGTCATGCAGCCTCAATGGCACCACTGAGCACGTCTCCAGAAGCTGTGCGCGCGGTTTCTTCTGTTCGGGGAGGACAGCTGATGGCGCGTCGTAGAGTCTCACCCTCCAAGGGAAGCTCCTCCACATCGATGAAGGTCCTGGGAGAAAAACGGCCAAGATGTCGCCCGAGTGGTCGACGTGGAAGAAAAAGTGGTGCGGAGCTTGGCCAAAAATGGGATCCAAATGGGTGTCGCAGGAGCAAGACTCTTCTGAAGGATGGGAGCGGTGTGTCTCCGTAATATATCATATCAAAGCTCAAACAAACGTCACAAAGTCCCTCGCAATCGAATTGACAGGCTTTGGATGGCTTTGGGGATGTGCAGATTTCGGGGGGACGGGACCATGCTGTCAAAAGACATGGTGGAAAAGCGATGAAACGTCGCACTGGTGTTCTTCAACGAGAACTTTGGATGGTTCATCCCGCAAAAAGAACGACTGGAGCATAATAGGCTCCACAGTGACCGGCCCCCGATACGACTGACAATCACCCACATTCCCGACATTGACCACTGTAATGGAAACTCAGCACTGTCTCATGATTTGCGCTGGTCCATGTGGACCATGAACTTATGGTTCATCATCTTGAGCACCCCCCCCACCATCCGACGTTTGCAGCTATGGCACATATGGTAGCGCAACAAAAGGCTGGACATGGCTGTCCCCAAACGGACACCCACAGCGGGCGTTCCCACCGCAAGGCCCACCGTGGTCGAACACTACAGGGACTCACAACGTCTCACACCCTACTCCCAGTCTCCCTGAGCCACAGCACAGAAGATTGTGGAGCCCCACGACGATGGCAATGAAGTACGCAAAAAGGAGTTTCCTCGGAAGATCCTCGTATTGATATTACACATCCTGAATCACCTCCTTTCGGGGCTTGCTGATGGTCTTAAGGGGAGTGTTCTTCCTGGGTGGCATTTGACGTCATCAACTTCACCTTGCCATCTCATCAGAATGCAATCGTAATGGGAGAACGGACCTAGGTCCATTTTCCGGAAATGGCCAAACCAAGGCTCACCTCCTTGACTGGCGGCTTCAGCTCACTTGAATAATAAAGATGAGTCAGTGGGTTTAATATGGTTTAATCATCCCATGTAAAGGCTGAAAACATAGAACTGTATCTGAAACCATCCACTGCTGCTATGACGTTCTGGTGGCCAACCTTCCCCAACTTCCGGCCTTCTCTGTTCGGAATCGATGTATGACCTACATTGGAGTGGTCCATCTATAGGCATATATATTCCATGGATGGTCTGGGATATTATAGAATGTGTGTGTTTTAAAGGAAAAACATCATGCAAGCTTTAGGTCTCATCTAGGGTGGCAATGGTTGAATTTGTTCTTCCCACCACCTTGGCCTCCCAGGCCCCGGACCTTCAAGACAGGCACCGGACCTTCAGAAACTGTCGGTCTGTCTTGATCGAACTCGCCGCTCCTTCCGCGGGTCCGGCCAGGCCATCGTGCCTTGGAGCAACCTGCCCAGCAGCTGCGCTTCGTGCTCCGCCATGGGGCCGCTGGGAGCACCCACTTTCTCCACAGCGGGTAGGACCCAGGGGGACCTGGAGGAAGCTGTTCAGCCGTGGAAGGACAGATGTTTATGACAGACATCTCACGATGCACCTGAGAAAGTTGGTGAATATGTTTTACATACTGTTTTACGTAATATGACGATTTATATAACTATTTGGGTATCTTCTGTATCTTCTATCTACTTGGACTCTTGGGTCAAGATCCCCAAGGACCAGAAGCAGCACCTGTACCTGTCAAGGACCTGTCGAACCCTCAAAGCCTTGAAAGATGAGCTTGGAGATACAAGACTTCTCCATTTGAGCTTCCAACACCACCCCATATTCGAAGTGTTTGTTTGCGTCTGTGTCACTGGTTTTTTCATCCTATAGGTGTGGACGGAGCGTTACACTTGATGTTGATTCGAATCTGGGTCGTATGGGTGTTTGAGGTTTGCTCCCAAATGGTATCACAATGGCAACGCTCTCCTCATCGAGTAGATGGATGTCGATACTTCCTTCCCAACGAAACATGTTCAAGCTTCAATGCCACAACTGTGCCTCCAATGGTGTGTTGATCGTCAGACTGTCAGACAGCTCAACCCAGCTGAGGTCCCTGACAATGTCTGCGGAGATAACAGTTCTGCCTCCTGGCAAATGGTCGCGGTCAATCTTGGGTGAAGCCTCAACCCCCTGTTGATATTGGGAAACCACTCCCCCAAAAATCATACATAATTACGATCAAAAGATATCAAGAGGAAACCAAAAACGCAATGATTACATGTCAGCCCAAGCAAAAACAGCGTTGAGAACCGCCCGTCAGATCCCGTCATCATCTCCTTGCGGCGCTGAATCAGCTCTTGCGGCGCGGTCACCTTTCTGAAAGCTATACAATGACTACAATGATGCATCAACTCAATGATAGTGGATTGAGAATAGATGGCACAGACCGCAATGTCGGTGGTTTGTCTGGACCCCCATCTGTCTAGGACATCATGGGGGAAACGTGCCTTCTGCTCCCTCTGAAACCACTGTAAGTGCAAAATGACATATCCTATATTCCTTCCACCCCAGGATCAAAGATGCCACACGAAGCCCTCCGCGCCCCGAATTTCTCCGCGCCCTCCTTCGCTTGCCGTGCGATGCTGGCGGCGGGCGGCGGACACAAGCGAGGCGGAGGTCGGGTCCAGTAGCCCGAGGCCTGGAGATGTGGACGTCTGGGGGACGAGAGGTGGGAGACGTGTGAGGTATACCATATACCAAGTTGATCCAATTTGCTTCCAGTGATCAACCAAGGAATTATAGAAAAAGGATGTAAAAGAGAATCTATGCTTCTGGCATCGGCACCATTCATGCATGATCCATACCTACAGGACCTACATCTTTCTTCGAGCCTCCCAGTCCTCCTAGTCCCAAAAAAATGCCGACCGCCCTGGAGCTTTGAATGGATTTTTGAGATCCTAGCTAACCACTTAGCCACGTATAGCTAACTCAGCTATCTATGTTAAGTTGTTAGAGAACGTCAGATCATCTGCAGTAAGTGTAAGAACGCTACTAGGAGCATTTCGGGCCTCGCTACTAGGAACCATTTTCGCTACTAGCTCCTGGCCGTACTAGGAGCAAGGTTCGCTACTAGGAACAAGAACGCTACGAACGGAGCAAGGGCATGGAACCGCCTCGGCGGCCGGTGGCGGCTTCGGCGGCGCCGGGGGCGCCAGCAGCGCCGAGGGCGGCGGCGGGGCGGCGGTCTGGTGGACGAGCTGGGAGACGCTGTCCACCATGGAGTTGACGGTGCTCTTCCTCAGGTGGAGTCCCACAGAATACAGGAAGCTTGGGCCAGGATTGAGGGGTAAGTGAAGGGTAGGAGCAGTAGAAGAGGCTTTTGGTCAGGAGTGGTCATGAGGAGTAAGTGAGGGGTAGGAGGGGTGCGGTGGAAGGCTGCCAGGCTTGAGTCTGTGAGTCAGAGCTCATGGAATCAATTCACATGCGGCTTAGAGAGTGCCTAATCTATATATAGTCCTCTTTTCACCTAAAAAAGATGAAGATGTCCAAAGAAAGTAAAACCAAGCCACGGTGGTCAATGATGTAGAAATCCTCCAACGGAATACATGGTTTCTCAGAGCTATGAGCTGTGTGTTTTGTGGTTTCTTGAAACCAAATCACTCCTCCACATGCCAAAAAAAGTAACATCCCAAAAAACGACTGGGGAAAGCGAGCGCCCAACTCCCTTGAGACATGCCATCGCTTTTTCACCAAGCCCAAAGGGGGGTCCACACCCATCATTGGTCCACACGTGGCGATGGGCGTGCGACATCTCGTGCGTGTTCTTCGCTCGTCGGTCCAGTTGGTGTACGTCGCAACACGTCGTTCCTGTTTTTGCTCTTGCGGCGGGGGCACGAGAAAGCGAAATGCAAGTCGATTCCAAATCGCTGTTCCGTTGGCTTGGAGACCTTTGACAGCAGTTCTGACCAAGCTGCGTAGCAACTTCAGGTACATGATCCACAAAGAAATGAACAAAGACATGAAAGAAAAAAAAACATGATCATTCAAAGGTCCATCGACTCCTCGTGATTTTTGTGCGAACCTCTTCTTTCGGCCCCAGCTCGACGCACGGGTCGTGACGGGCGCATCCGAGCCGCACCGTCTCGTCCAGCCGTGGCATGGCGGGCACGTCCGGCAGCATGGCGCGGGCGGCGGACGTGCGACAGGATCCGGAGGAGTAGATGTTCACATATTCTTGTGGAATCACAGCTCTCTTGGGGAAGGATGCTCTTAGATCTCTGAGAGAACTGCCCTCTTCTGATCTTGGGTGAGGAAAGGTATAGTCTAGATCTCGGTCAAGTGCTGTGTAGGAGTTGGTCAGCGCAATGCATCACAAACCAGCCGCATGATTCAAGAGAAAAGGACTTCTAGGTCTAGGTCTGTGAGATTATATAATTATATATATATATATGTATACCTGGGATATATTATACTATAACTATGTGAGTTGTTGAATTCAGGTGATTGGATCTGTTTGGTCAGCCATGGAAGGTATCAATCAGCTGGGTCTTCTTGCGCTCTGCTTCAGCAGAAACGATTCGGACAAAGACCACTCTTGAAGCTAGAAGGTACTCCTGAATTTATTGCATCAACAGGAGTGACATAATGCTAGGGCTGCTAGGGGGGTTGTTGACATAACATCCAAACTATAAACATCAGCCATCTGTCGATTGGTCTGATCAAAATGCTCTGAGTGGGCTTGTGTTCAACTAGTAGGGATCTGAAGCTTTCAGAAGTTCAAACGAGAGGTTCATCTTGAAGCAATTGAAAACTCAAACAACAAACACCAACGGTCAATGCTTGAGAATCTCATCAATTGCTTCCAGTTGAGTTCCAGCTTGGACCAATGAGCAATGACCATAGAGAGCTGAAGAGTGGATGCGCGTGTGTTTTCGTGTGAATTTCCAACTACAATTGCTTGACCATTCCTGATGAGCCCAAAGACACCTTCGAGCTGGGTCACAGCATCAGTGCAAGAGGGTCGTGTAGAGGGTCGGGCCAGGTGTAGCGGGTCCTGTGTGCTAACAGGGATTCCAACTTCAGCATCGTGGCAGAAAAAAAGGGCTTGTTCATGAAAGAATCTTCGGATCCAGCGTGCTTTGCATTCCCTAGGGGGAACTAGAAATCAACAACTCGCACACATCAATCATGAAAAAAACGCACCAAGTGAAAAAAGCAAACCGTTTGCCGTTTTCTCTTGGTAAGGCGTGCCAAGGAGCCGTGTCGGACCCAGAGGCCTACAGTATGTGTATCTTGATTAGTCGTGTGCAAAAACAACAACTACCTACTAAGTACCTTCAAAAATGACATGTTCCCTCAAGAATGGATGCTTCAGCTCATGGTAGCAAAATTGTTACAGAACTATCTCCGCCAGAGCTGCAATTGATCAAATGTAGGCCGCAGTTGGTCTCGACCACCCCCTTCTTGCGGCAAGCCCATACGAGCTCATGTGTTTTTCTTGGCACCCTGTGCATGCGCCTCGAAAGCTCCTGCCTCGGGGTTTTGTACATGACTTGTCAGGGGTTCGGAACCAGTTCCAAAGCGGACCACTTCAGGTAAAAGTATGGTTCGTCTGGGCTACATAAGTTCCCCACAAATATGCTTGCCCACCACCAAGTATCTGATTGCTCCTTTGGGAGCAAATCTACATGAATCGACCAACTCAACATGGGCATCACCCCAACTGAATAACTGAAAAAGGATGAAGGACGAGCAAGAAATTCCATACCACGTGATCTTTGCCTGGAATCATATTGCCTCAGTTCACCTCATATTCTATCTATGGGTTGAAACACCAAAACTAAATTGCTCAGTGTGTCCCTTCGAAGGAGGTGTCACTTCAACTTCAATTCTTTCAAAAGGCTGGCCCAACTGGCTGCCCGGCAAGCTGCTACCCTGCCAGTGGGATTTGGGAAACTGCTCCCCAAAATCTCAAGTGCCCCAGCTCTTCCACTGAAAACCACATGAATCTGCCCCAATCCCCAACCCACCACCCTATCACCCAACCCACGCGTCCTGTCCCGGACGTCCATCACGCGGTTCCCGCCCTTCCTCGCGCATCACGCGGTTCCGCACCTCGTCACTCCCATGGTTCCTGGCAACCAGAGACCATGACCAACGCGACTCTTCTGCGACCCAAAAGGCATGGCAAAAGCAAGGCCAGGCTCGGTCCACCAGAAGCTGATCAAACGGATTCCTTCCTTTCTAGCCCGGGCGGGGGATGAAGGGGTCAAGAAGTGGTGGGAGTCTAGAGGGTGTCATTTTTCCGTGAGATGCATGAACTATCAAACGTGTAGGTTCTTGAGAAGGGCATGGTTCTGAATGAAACACACAAAGTTTGCAGGTCCATCATGCATGATCCACACCTGTATTGGATTGATAAAGAATGATAAAGAGAGCGGATTGCGCTGGGGGGTGGGTTTTTAATTCATAGGTTTTTTAATGATTTCTAGCTTATTGTTTGTTAATGTACAGATGTGAGGCATTTCCAGATGATTGGAAGCAGATGATGCAGTTGCAAGATGTGTTTCTACTTTCTTTTGTCAGAGCCAGCATGACAGTAAAGAAGATGATTTTTGGAAGAATGCATAAGGATACTACCACAGTCAAATCATCTGCTGCAGACAATGCAAGCAAGGAGTTGGCGCTAAGACATCTCATTTTTCCGCGCTAGTTCTGTTCCAAAATCTAGTTCTAGCAAGCATATGCTTTGCTTACCTTAGACACAGCTTTCTTGAACTTGTTCAAGTAGCTGGCCTTGTTTTCAGCCACAGCTTGGTTGTGCAATTTGGAAAAGTACAGCACCTTAAAAGTGTGGCGAATTGCACGTGCCTCATTCAAAATCCGTGCATAATTGCGAAACCAAGAGAAAACTTGTTCGCAAGCCGACGTATTTGTCTTCGCAAATCGCCGAGACAAACGCTTGACGTAGAGTGGATTGTACACGCAAGTCTTCTTGTGCCTGTGGGCGTGGAACTTGTCAAGGCTCCAATATTTGATTTGGGAGAGGGACTTCTTACTTGCATGAGTCGGTGCGAAACCACAGACACGGTCCATGATGAATCCATTGACTTTCTGGTACAGAGGCAAGACTTTCTCCAACGACTTCTGGACCACTGGGTTGTTCTCCGGCTTGTCCATGGCAACCACACAAAGAATTCGTTGATCCTGCGGGTTGACTAGCATGAACCATCCATGCCCAAAGGGTTTCAAAGAACCGTCTTTCCGAGGTCGTCCTGCATGTGTGGTAGTTTCGCCACATTTGATGTGGACCTTCGAGTGACCATCTCCGACAAGTTCAGTCACTGATGCCCTCTTTTTGGGTGGGAAAGCAACCTTGTGCACATAGTCATCATACTTGCGGAGCGCAGCCTCTGAGATTTCATCTCCAATGACAATGTCTTTCTCGCACCCAATCAATGAGAGCTCCTGCAAAGCCAGCCAGTACATGACACAGTCTGCGTGCATTGCACGGAAGCGAACTTCACTGTGCTCATGGTCAAAAACTGATTTGTAAGCAGCCTCTATGGCTCGAGCGGCCAAGAAGCCTCGAAATTCCAAGGCTGAATGATATTTCAAATAATCCAAGGAGAAGCCAAGCTTGTTGTTCACAAACAGAACATCCGGGACATTCTCCAAAGTGGCTGTGTTGATCTTCTTTCCATCATCCAGCAGGAAGTTAGGTCCAAAAGTTGTGCGGCACCCATAGGCATTGCAACGCATGGTGCGTACAGTCGTTTCACATGGACCTGCCAAGGTGTACACCACAGCTGCCACATCATGCCCTTTGGAAAAGGAACGGTGTCCACAAGGGCATTTGGTGAGTTGGGTCGAATACACTTTCCGAGCTAAGGCTCCTCCAGAAATGGAATACGGCACCTGAAGCAAAGTTGAAGAGGAAGGGATGCCCAGGACAACCTTGAAGAAATAGTACCGTGGATTCAACATCATAGAGGATAGCATGCCGATGGATACTTCAACCTTGTCGTCACCATCCATTTTAATCGCAAAACCTTCTATGTGCTGCAAAGCAAAGAAATGTGAAGCCTGAATGTCAAGAACAACATATTTGCCTTGCGTCAGCGACATGTTTCGGGGGATGATCTGAAGGCTGGCACCGAGTGGACGAAGCATGACACACCCATCAAGAGCTGTAAAAGGACCATCTCGAGGACAAGCAACAGGACACCCAAGGTTCTGCAAGG
>CAXAMN010027861.1:574429-584949 GCA_963970005.1 Durusdinium trenchii
TTGGTTTTTTTGGTTTTTTTGGTCCTCTGCAGACTTCTCTATTTTCGTCGAAAGTCTCAGAAAATTGTTTCTTGTTTTTTTTGATCCTCTGCAGGCTTTTCATGTTCCTTAACTAGAAAATGATTGAAAAACCTATGAATTAAAAACCCACCCCCCATGACAATCCCTTCTGATGATAAAAGAGTCTTCTTCGCCCAAACCAACCACTCCAATGAACCACTTCAACATCTTAGGAACCTCCTATGTGTTTTCTTTCGGTTGATACGTTTCTTTCACAGCAGTTTGCGCCGACCGCTCGTCGCTCGCTTCCTTTTGATGTCAGCGCCGCCCGGTCGACCGCCTCTTTGGACATCGACTTGTCCGGTGAGACTGGCTCGGTAGACATCGGATGTGCAAATGATCTGATGACCGTGACGGCTGGGGGACCGTCGTGACTCATGGTTTTTCTTTCCAAGGATGTACAGTAGCCCAGTGAATGCCCAGTGAATGCCCTGACATGGGTTCAAAGCTTTCTGCCTCGGATCGAAGTCAAGTCTGGCTGGGGACATGTATTGATCATTGTCAGTGTGTTTTTACAATCCAATCGTATTTTGGGCACCTTGATCTGACTCAGAAATAAGCTGACCCGGCACAATATGTTAGCTGACGCTGGCGCGACGGGGTCGCCCCCCACCGTAGCTCAAGCTCAGCTTCGGTGTAGCGGGCTCCCCGGGGGCTCGCCGAGCGCCCGGGGCCATCTAGCCGGACACCGCCGCTGCCGCGCAGCCCCTGATCCTCATCCTCCCTTCATTTGCGGAGACGACCGGACTGGAGACCGCGCGAGGCACCGGAGCCGTCCAGCGCGAAGAGGCTCCAAGGTGCATCTGGGATGCCTCCTTGGCCAGTCGCCCGACCGGACCAGGTCTCGGAGGGGATGAAGGGTTGAAACCAGGGTAGACAAATGATGCGTTGAAAACACTCCCAGCAAGTGTTCTGGCAGGTTGAGTTCCTTTTGGATCTTTTGGTGAGTTCATAGATTTTGGTGACTCATGCCTCTCATGCCCTCTCTCCGGTCGATCAGCCTGGAGATGCTTTCCAAAAAATGCATGCCATGCAGCCATGCGTGTATAGTTGCAACCAACTTGGGACTGCGGGATGCCTTCACACTGCCCAAGGCCCACTTTCATGCTGCCCACACCCAGTCTTTGCTCGGCCCAACAATGTTTCTTTCCACCTCTCCCAGCCCTCGTCGAGACACCATGTCGCCACGCCGTTGCCGCGCAGCTTCGGCCGCGTGCGCCACGTCGCAGCTACGACCGCCAGGGTGTTGGTCACTCCGCAGGGAAGAGGCCTCTGAAGAGCGCCGGAAAAGACGTCGCAGCTTGGCTGGATGAAACGTCCCAAACCGTCTCAGTTTACACAATGTGTGTACCCTTGAACATGGATACACTTCTACAATAGTACCATATATTAAATCTATATATAAATATAAAGGTCTCTCAAGATCAACCCATCTGCAGCATCCAAGTCAACTCTGAGACTGGTGAATTGGGGAAGGCAGGGTAATCAAGAAAACAATCAAAACCATCAAAGCTAGCCATGTCATGACCCCACATGATCCACCCAAACTGTCTAAATGGATCTCACATGATCCAACCATCAGATATGTCAAATCTTTTTCAGTGAACCCAAACAACTGACCACCAAGAATCCATCAATATAAATGAAATGTCCGTCATCATCCTTGGCCCAAAAAATCAGCTACTCGTTTTCGCCTTTCAGTTTGGCTTGCCAGCGGTGGAGCTGCTTCAAGAAGCCGTCGTTGGGCCTGATGAAGGGCCGGGCCTGGCGACGAGGACGTGAACCGATGGCCGCCTACACGCGCGCAACAAACACCGTGGGTGGCACATCCCAGTGGCGCATTTGATGCATGATTGATGGAGGAAACGTGTGCGACAGGCCTCATGCGACAGGCCCTCTCAGAGTGGTATTTACAGGGGATCGTGGGTGTTCTTTCAGCAGGTACCGCTACTGTATGTGTCGGGTATGCGGCGTGGCGGTGGGGGTTGGGGGGCATGGGTAATAACAATCGGTGGACGCGCTACGCCAGGACTATCCTTCCTGCGGTATGGACAATTCACGCACTACGACGGTGGTATACTTCCTGCCGTAAGAACAATCGGTTCAAGTGCTACGCCTTCCGGCGATGTTCTCATTTTCCAGAAGGAGGGGGTTCTGTTCGACGTGTTCAGATCTTTCCGGGACAATCATGTGAGAAGAAACAAGACGAGATTCCGCGGCATGTTGGGAATGGGGACCAAGAAACAGCTGTTCCATTCCCATCTTCACCGCCTCCTTCACCAGGGCATAAGCCCCCTCCACCTCCAGATTCCGTGTGGCCATGACCAATGCCTCGCCCAACGGACCCGGCCACGACCCGGCTCACAGGGCACAGGGCGACCCAGGAGAGGTAGATTTATGTGGAGAGAACTTCCCGGCCACCAATGATCCCCAGTACACCCCCGTGAAAAAAGCAAACCCCGGAGGTACTGGATTCCCCATGTGTACCTGTGATTTTGGCAGAAGTTCACCATCAATCAATGCACCTCAGCCACCTCAGCCACATCGTGAAAATCTCCAACAACTGCATCCACCTCGCCACCTTCTAAGACCTCTACGATCACCCTCAAAGCCCAACAAAACCCATCAGCCCAAGCGGCGATGGCAAAGGTGGCTGAGCGCGAGCGCCCCTGAGCGCAGTTCACCATCACCTTGAGGCACTGGGCGGCGCGTTGGGGCAGTGCCGCACCGACTGCGTCAGGAAGGGAGGTGACAAGTTCCCCGACTGGACATGGATGCTTGAGATCCTGAAAACAAGAACCACTGCTTAGGGATAAACACTCTGCCTCTTATAATTACATCTTTGAGTCTTTGAGACTAGATCACAACTGGCACAAAAGAGTGTCATGGCATGAACTGCCTCAAGTGGCGCCCGTCTGAAGCCAGTACTGGTTAAATATTGTTTGAAGGCTGAACGGCAGTATCCACTTAACTTTGATAGGGTCCCTCCGACATTAAAACTAAAATATCCAAAGTAGATGGAAACAATGTCTATTTAGGACCGCGGTGACCATGCTGGGTGTTATCCACATGATCTCTTAATTATGGTACATTCCGAGATATTCCGAGTACATGTTTGTTGAAAAGAGGTTTGTCATCTCTACCTATCTTTGGGTGAGCATCTGCGCTTTCTTCACCTGGGCATTCACCAACTCTGAGCCTGAATATCACAGCCCACCCTGGCCGCCATGTTGCCATCTTGCCCTGTTGTTGCTGCTCTTTGGCCCAGCGCAAAGCATCCAAGAGTGTCTCCAAGGCAGAAGCCTCCTGTCTGTGCGGAGAATCGAGATTTATGGAGACGTCCGACCGAAATCACATCGTTTGGGTTTAAAATCTGTGAGGTGTTCAATCGCCTCTACGAAAATCAATCTTGCAGGTTAACTACTTAATAGGACTCCAAGGCGGATTACATTCACCATTTCGCTACTGCCCAATGCTCAACATGAAATTCGCTGCAAAGGCTCCCTTAGATCTTCCATAAGATTTAGAATGGCCAAGTGTCAACTCCCTCAAGCTTCCTAGGACCTCTTGGGCCACGATGCAACGAAGCTTGGCAAGTTGGCTGTGAAGAGAGTGCATAAATATATATCATACCTGGAAAGGCGTATGAACACTTTTTTTTGTGCGAAGACCGTATTTGGACAGAATTTATCGTATGGACATTTTAATTAACGAATTAGCGTATTTAGCCGTATTGACAAAAAAACAATACCGTACAAAAGCATACCCATATGAAACCCAAACTTTATCAACATGTTATTGTCAAAAACCCAAACAATTATATTGATAAAACCCAATCAAACTCAATATTCGGAGGAATTCCAGAAAATTTGTCCAATTTGACAAAAAAGACCGGATGCACGGATTTTTTGTGCGAACGTGTTTGAACAAAAAAAGATCCACATTTGGATTCCCTGGTATGTATATATATATATATATATGAGTAGAGGGCATGTCCCAGGTTCTCAAATCAACCTACACCACCGAACCTGCATCTTTTGGGCTTTTGACATTTTTGCAAAAAGCTCCGAAAGACAGCACCGGCGCCTCAACCCCACCGTCCAACTGGCGCTCCGCCCACTCAGCACTGTCCTGCGATGAAAAACAAGTTCAGACTTGTTGGTCTCAGGAACAAATAGAGCCAAAAAGTCTGAACACTATCAGGTTCAAGAGGTTCCAAAGAAAGCCAAAGCCAAAGTGCTTTTTTTTGTTGAGCCACAATCAGGAGCCTTCAGGCCACATGACCACCCCAAATCAGCTCATTCCGCGACAGAGGGTTGGTCGCAAACCACCCCGGAAGGTGGTCTTCGTCCAGAAAGAAGGTGGAGTGGATGATGCAGCGCTTCCTGCAGAGTCCTTTTTCTCCTGGCTTTCAGGATATGAGTCTCATAGGTCACCCATGAACATATGAAACCACAAAGAATATACACATGTTTGCCTGCAGCTTCTACATTGAGGTCAAAGGCATGCTTACTAGAATCTACCAAGAATCAGCACTCTGACAGCTTGGAGTCCCTCATGTGGAAGGAATTACAGTACATCATAACATGTCATATATAACCCGTCACAATTCACGAGAAAGTCAATGGCATTGATGCCAGTCTGGGTCGGTTCCTATGCAGTCTTGCAATCTGGGTGGACTCTTCTTTCTTGCGCTTGTTGCACTTGTAAGGGTAGCCTCATGTCCTCGATGTTCTCTATTTTGTCCTGTGATCTGTTCCTAAGGTTGTTCTTGTGTGCAAATAATGTATTCCTATGTGATGCATTATGTTTAGCTATGTTGGTTCTATGCGGTTCTAGTTGTTTTCCATCTTTTCTACGGTGTTCTAAATGCATTGTCTTTGCTCGTCAGTGTTTCTATAGTGATTTCTTGTGTTCATGTTTTTCTTCGATGTTTACGTCTTCCCTCCACTGTTTGCTATGTTCATCCTATGCTGTTGATCTATGTTTTCATGTGTCTCTTGCTATTCATTATAAGCTTCGGACCCACGGGTCGCCCGCTGGACGTGGACCGGACCCCCAATTCTCCTCCCACTCCAGGTCCAGCAGTCGCTGGGTGGCACGAAAGCCTTCCATGACCGTCCTGGGCGGTCGTGACCGGTGGTCTGATCGTCCGGTGGTCTGATCGTCCGCAAGTCTGTGTTCGAGAGTGGAAGGTGGTGAAGAACTCGGTCCTTTTGGTCGAACGGAACTGAAGCAACAGAGCCTTCGGATCGAAAGAGATGCCATCATCAAGTGCCTTTAGTAAGGTGTCCAATATGGTCAATTGTCTACTAATTGTCTATTGGGGACTTTAGGGGGGCCCATGCTTCGCTGAAAGCATGCATCGAATGCAACACCCTTCTAGTTGGTTTTGTGTGCAAAGTACTGAACATCCTGTAACTGCGGCCCGCCATGGCTTGCTTATATATGTTACTACCCTTTCTTCAAGTAGATATTGACATTTGGCACAATAAGACATGAAGACATGTTTTCCCTGGCTCCCAATCAAAACGCCCATGAAGTTTCATGAAGTACCCTACTGTCATAGACTGCCCATATCTTCCTCAATTGGCCAAAAGCCAAACGATGCAAATCGGCGCTTTCATTCTTTTATGTGTCGCCTTCGTTTCTGTTCTCCCCGATCGATTCTTCGGACAGGCGAGCCAACGGGCTCGCTCCTAGGAACAAGTGCATCGCTTCTAGTAACAAGTGCCTTACTAGTAGTAACAAGGTTCGCTACTAGGAACAAGTGCATCGCTCCTGGTCTGCGGGAGGAAGTCATGGAGTTTCGTCCCCGCGCAGTTCCTCGGCGAAACCCAAAGGCCACGATGCGAAGGCCGCAGTTGGTGCCAACATGTCTGCTTCGACCTGTTTCAAACACATGTTATTGGATGTTTTTGCTGTTTGACCATTTCTGGTTCATGCTACGGAGCTAACAACAAGAGTACATGCTTATGAAGAGTACATCCTCCTGATTATACTGATGACATCCGATGACAATGAGTTCTTCACACCCACAACCCTGTCTTCAAGAAAGCTCAGTGGTTTCCGAGGGCTCACATGCAGTCTCCTCGGCATCTCTCTCTCTCTCTCTCTCTTTCTTTCTTTCAGGTGCATGCGACCGCTCGCTTCTGCGGTCCTTTCGCATCGAGTTTCGAGTGACGGTTCGCTTCTGCAGCATGGTAAAACCAACCGCACCAAAACATCTAAGAAACAACCTATATAAGTCTGTGTCAGCAAACTTAAGACTTCTAGAACTTTGTTTAAAATGTATTTCTCATGGCCCAAAGCCGCCCAAAGCTGGGCCGCAAAGGCTGGCTGTCGTCTACCATGCATGTAGCTTTGGGAACCCAAAGCAAAGACTAGTGATCTGGCCTGAAGCGTTGGAATCACATGATCTGTGGAAATTAAAACTGATTTCCTGCGGATGCCCTGTTCGCGTGTGCTGGCTTGGCTTCTACCGGCTGTCGCTCTCACAGTTCGGAAAGCCAGTGAAACGTTGGTCTCATCATTTTTCGCTGTGAAAAGTTGGAACCTTACCCTGAAAGAAGCGGTGCTGTTCGATGCTTTAGGAAGGCATGCAGAATCTCTTCTTGCCGCCCATGGCCGAAAAACCTGCAGATCTGAGTGAACACCACATGGCCCAAGAGGTTCTGTTTTGGGGATGGGGCATCTTCCCGAAGATCCGGAGTTGTACTGCCATTGGTCCAAAAGGTCAACCGGAACCCGGTCCCGGAATGACGTCGATCTGATCGGAGAGTCAAAGACTATACAGTAAAACAACTGACTGGTGCTTAGTAGGAAATAATGAGCCCCCAATAATTTGGATCCATTCCCTCATGCCATGCTAAGCACCAGTCAGACAATGGTCAATGGTCTGACGATTGCGACCTGAAAGGGAACGTCCTCAACTTAAGTAAAAGTAGGGTCTTTGGACTGCTGGGGAAGGGGGTCTTCACGGTAGATGCGCTGCTGGAAAGGCCGTCCATTGAACGGTCTCAACATCATCCAGCAAAACCGGACCCCCAAGCCACATGAGCCGAGCATCACCACCACAACAGCGGGGTCTTCCTGGCAAAGCAAAGCAGCGAAAGGCAGGAGATCTGAATGAGCGTGGGTAGATGTAAGGAGAGAATAGGAATCCTGGAATCCTGCGTCCAAGGATCCTTGGACGCGGGGTTCAGTAGGAGTCTCTGAAGGCAAGATCGTTTGTGTTTTAAATCTGTGAGGGGGCGATGTAAATTCCAGGAGCCGCAGTGCATCATCTCTGCCGGTTCCAGGCTCAACACACCAAGCCGTTGTGCTCATGGTCCCCTCCGTAGAAGGCACCCGGCCACCGGAGGTGCTGGTGTGGCAGAACCACGGCCTGGGCCAGTCGGAGCGCCGCGTTGAAGGAGCCCAGCGCCAGTTCTCCTCCCAGTGCCGCGCCGGAGTCACAAAGACTCTGGGGCCATGTGGGTGTATGTTAAGAGGAAGACCCCGTGGCCCTGGCTGGGTAGACCATGGTACTGGTCTATCTGTCTATCTTCCTTCCAAGGGGTCGGTGGTTGTCTGTGGTCATACTCAACAAGTCTGACATGGCGGCCATATCGACAGCCGTGTCGCTGGCAGCCGCTTCCCAAAAGGTCGCTGTTGGGCTCACGGTGCCAGCCATGTCCCGAAAGGACCAATCTCTAGGCCCGTCCTGCAATCACCACACTGGGCGTTTGGTCGTCGGTGACGTTGAGAATCTCAGTTGATTTGGGGCCGTCGCGCCGTCGAGCGAATTGGATGGGATTAACTGTGTGCCTAAGGGAATCCTTAGTAGTCTATACAAGGACAAGGAATTAACTGGGGCTTCGAGTGCTCTAGATATCTCACGATATCTCTAGCTTAGATGTTTTTGGTTGGGGTCAGTGCGGCTTGGATTGGGTGCCAGACTCTGATGGCAGAAATCTCCGCATGCGTCTCGTGCTTGCTTTCAACTCGAACGGTGGAATGCAACAAATGATTGCAGAAAGGCCTTTTGAAAGCCCTTCTGATCCCGATTTAAGATCTGGGCATGACAATTTCATCCATTACTCATTACTCTCCCTACAACAGTGATGGAAGTGGACAATTCCCTCTTGGACTTCGGAAAAGCGTTGTCCAACGGGGACAGGACGTTCCACGTAACCATGATTGGAGGAGGAGCAACATCCCCACACCGCCTAAGTGTTTGTTTCCCTCCTGAGCGCGAGTAGCGGACATGAAAGATGCATCATCAACTTCTCCTGACAGCAGTGTGGGTGGACGCCTGAGAATCTGAAGACTTGCATTTCACCCAGAATTATCTGGTCTAAGTTTGCGGCTTTACCGTTCAAAGCATGTTTTAACAGCATTGACTGTTCCATCTCTGTAGGTCAGTGAGGCTCAACCCTGAACATGATCATTAGTCAGCACCAGTGCCCATCAACAGTGTAGATAGTTTGTTTTAAACGAACACGACATTGTTGAAGGTTCATAGGTTCAATAAGCTGGACCAAATCTATTGAACATCCTTTCCATGTATTCCTTCCTTTGCCCTGGAACACGCCGAAGCCTGCCGCGCCTCGCGCATGCGCGAGCACATCCGCGCCGCACGTGGCACAGCGGCGAGCGGTGGGCTTGGCCAAGGGCTTGCGGAGCTCAAAAGGGTGGCCCTGGCCCGCCTGCCGTGGCGAATGGAGATGAAGAATGCATCCCCCACCGTGGCAACCCGCAGGAATTGTAATCCTGCGACACTTCAGGGTGTAGAGAAAAGTTGCAAGACTATACTTACAAGAAAAGTGGTCTACATTCGGAAACGTTGCGGGTGCACAGCCCGCCACTATCAATGGGAAATGTTGGCCGATTTCTTGCGAGCCCGTCTTTTTCAGTCTTCCACTCTTCACACCTAAATTCAATGAGGAAGAAGGACGATTCAACCAAAGGTGGCAAGACTCTTGGTTCACAACATGGATAGTTTCAGGGTGTGGAACAGAAGTCTTTTGCTGTGGTGGTTGACCAGCTTCCCTATCTAACTCTATGAGCTTTTGGGGAGGGTCCTCCCCTTCTCACTACCCTCGTTCACCGCTTTTTCAGGGTCGCCAGGCCGGCGGCCGCAAGGTGTCTGCCAAGTTCTTAGACAACTTCATCCTATGATCAAGTATGAACTTAGCAAACATTCAGAAGACATATACACGGTTCTTTCTTTGAATAGGAATTTGATTCAGAAACAACAACATTCAGAAGTAGCTACTTAGTTTCTGTATGTTTCTGTCGCTTTGGCGGATCGGAAAGCAACCTCGATCGCTCGGCCTCCTCCCACCGATTCTCTCCCAAAAAGCAACCGGCCTCGCCAAACTGAGCACGGTCGCAGGCCATGGGCACATTGCGTGGGTTGCATGAGTTGCATGGTCTTGCTTTCCAGTGTCAGTAGAGAACCAACTCCATGAACTGCCAAGTGTAGTCAGTGTAGTCCTTGAAGTAAGAAAAACTGACAAGGCCACAGGAGAAGGCCACAGACACCTACAAAAAAGAGCAAAAAACAAGCTGCAAATATATACCTACAATACATACCATGAGGATCCCTGGAGCAAAAGGGCGGCCGAGGGGGGGCCCTTTTAAGGTCGAAAGCTTTCGGTTCAGCAACCGGTTCATTGGCCACATGAGGTGCCTCCCAGAAGGCTGTAAGGCTATATACCTCTTAAAGGTGGCATAGCCTCACCAGGCAGCTGAAGTGAACCACCAGGCAGCCAAGGGTTTCGGACACACGTGCAGCGTGTTGATGCATCCAGGAACCTGCCACCCTCGGAAGGAACAGGCGATTCAACGGACAGTGGCGCAACATCGGTGATGCCTCCGGCTTCCCTTGGCACATGCATGCACAAGCGAGTCAAATCCCTCAGACCCAACGAGGATCCTTGGCCGATCCGTGGCTCTGAAGCAGTGTAGGCAGTGTTTCACAAGGATTCAAAGCCTGAAGCGAAGAATGAGATTCGGGTGCACCAGTTGATGGATGATCTGCTAGCAATACTTTCCCGACACATCAATGGCGGTTGGACGCTGTCTCACAGCTAAGTCACATGCTTCAGAGTCACGTGATTCGCCTCAGCTAGTAAAGGCGAAAGAAAAAGCCCTTCATTGGTTGTCTCGGATGAACCTAATGTTTTCGGATATGTCAGGAGTGGCTCCGCCCACTCTGTGGGGGTGTGCAAAAAAAGAACAGCAAAATTCCAAGTCTGACACTCGCCAAAGCAAGCAACCCCAACACCCACACGATCAGCTGACTCCCGCCATTTCAAGTCAAAAGCAAACAAATGCAAACAATCGCACCAGGATGGCTGAATAACGACAAAGTAAACATCAAAAGCACAAAAACAACAGCAGTCACAGGCAAGCATTTTGCGCTTGACCAAGGCAATGTGAAGTCTCAAGTATGGTTGTCCTCAGCTAGTAAT
>CAXAMN010027872.1:4496-120018 GCA_963970005.1 Durusdinium trenchii
GCAGGCGCTGGGTGCACACTCCATCACTGAATCTCACTGGCATGCATTTCCGCCCACTCAGGCTTCAGTCACCATCTTCATTGTTTGTCTCTAGGTCCTTTCCTGATCTCATCGCAGTGGCCATGATCTTCACTCCGGCAGAAGAACGAGTTTTGGATGTTCTCTCTGCCAAAGGCTTTGATGCCCGTGACCTTGCTGGCTTGACCCTGGAGGAGTTACAAGACGAACTGCCTACTGAGGTCCCTGAACCGATTCTGGAATCACTACGCAAAAAAGTTTGGCACCTCCATTGCAAGCCTCGCATGCACACCTGGAAGCAGCTTCTTCCATCAGGTCCATGTCCCCACATATCTTCTTCGGCTTCTGCACCCGCACGAGGCCTTCTCAAGCCAACGGGACCGCATCAGCCAACCGTATCCAGCACAAGCACCAGAATGTTGCAGTGGCTCTGGTCGAGGCTGTTCTCCACCCAGGCCTGAGCTTTGCCATGGAAGACCTTCAACGTTCCGGGACAGCCCGCGAGGTGTGGATTGCCACCACTGCTGAATCCTTGCTCGTGCGCTTTCAGCCTGGAACGCTCGCTGCTGTCCTTCGGACTTGGAACCGGCTTGTGCAGTGCTGACCAGCAGTGAGGTCGTCCCTGCAGCTTCTCCTTCTCCTGGCGCTGACAAGTCCTCGGAATCTTGGTTTCGTGATGTATTATCCCTTTTGCCTATGTCGGACATTCCTCATGAGGTCATAGCTACAGCATGGAAATCCTTTGTTAATGTTCCCTTAGAACCTTTCCAACATTTCCACGTTTGGGCGGCCCAACATGGTCTTGACAACCCCTTTGGCCTTGACTGGGAAGCCCTGCGACACTTCGACCCTGCACGTTGAATGAAACAATCCCGTGCTTCTATGGTCGACCCCTTCATTGACGTGTCTTTGCCTCCCAGGCAGCATTTGCAAGCAGCCCTGACGGCCGCACTGGTCAGTATTTTGGACTGGCCTGACCGTGGTTTGTTAGAGTGTTTGTGTCGGGGTTTTCCGATTGTTGGAAGCATCCCTCCGTCTGGGATATTCAGGCCCACGTCTCCTGAGCCCTTACCTGAGGTAGCTCTTCTGGGACATGATCCCATATCTTATGTTGATGCACTCGAATCTGACCTTCGTGTTCACCCCTCCGCTGCCATCATTCTCGAAGAAAGTACCAAAGAACAAGATTTAGGTCTTTTGGGGTCGTTCCACAGTCGAGCCTTTTTTGATAATCTCTATGGTATAGGTCAATGGCGCCCCTTGAAACGCCACACAGTTCACCAGCATGACAAAGAACGCCCAGTGGACGATGGTAGAACCGGGAGGCGCAATGAGTGCACCCAGCTTCACGAGGCAATTGTCAACCAAAGACCTGACTTCCCTCTAGCTGTTGTTAAGTTTTGGTACCAGGATGCATTACAGTTTCTTCGGTCTCACCACCCGGCAGCTTCCCCCAGCGACTTACCTCAACATATGCCTTGGCTTGAGGTTGTGGCTGGCACAGAAGACCTTTGGAAGGGCTACCGCCAAAACCATCCCTTGAAAGATCAGATGTGTGTAAACATCATCACTTTTGTTCATCCACATTCCAAAAAAACGTGTCTATGCTCAGTTATACGGTCTGCCATTCGGCCTTACGTCGGCCGTCAATCAATTTAATCGTGCCCCGCAACTCTTCGCTGCTGTTTGTCGTCGTGTTTTTTCGATGGTTGCCGGACATTATTTTGATGATTCTATACAGTTTGAGTATGCCCACCTCGCTGGCGCTCACAAGACTCTGTTCATCCGCATTTTGGAGACTTTTGGCGTTCTCATAGGACACCATAAGCGCCAACATATGACCTCCATGCCCCGTTTTTTGGGAATGGTCACTGACCTCTCCCGTCTCAATGACGAGCATGTTGTCACCCTCACATCTTGTCCTGAAACGAAACAGCGAGCGCTGCGGATGTTGTCCGCATTCTTGTCCAGTGGTCGTGTCACACAGCCGCTAAGGCCCGTGGCCTCCTCAATTGGCTAGAAATGTCGCTCTTGGGCAAACCTCTTACGGCTGCCTTCTCCGGCCTCATCGCCCGGCAGTCCTTCGACCACACCAATGCGTTAACTCCCAGCTTGGCACTCTGCCTTCAGTACTTGCAGCTGGCCCTCTCGATCGTACCATCTTGCCGTGTGCCCGTATACCCCCGACTCACGGAACCCGTCATCGTCTACACTGACGCATCCACTGCTGCGCCAACTCCGCTCGGCTTCCGCCTAGGCATTTGGATCTTGTGTGATGAGCATATTTGGGTTGACATCAATGCCCAAAGAGGTTGTTGCGACCTGGGCACCTCGCCGGACTTACATCAACCTACTTGAACTACTCGCCGTTCCTTTGCTCGCAGTATCTGCTCCAGAACTTCTCAGAAATCGTGACGTCCTGTGGTTCCTTGACAAAAGTTACATTAGTGGCAAGTGAGCCCAGATTGGTGGTAAGTGATTCTTATATTTCTTCTCCGCTACCATGGAAAAAAAGACATGTGGAAGTAAGAGCAAGGCTTCAAAGCCAAACCTTGCAAGCAGATTGTGGAAGTCAAGAGCAAGGTTTCAAAGCCAAACCTTGCAAGCAGATTGTGGAAGTCAAGAGCAAGGCTTCACAACCAAACCTGGCAAGCAGATTGTGGAAGTAGGAGCAAGGCTCACAAACAAACCTTGCAAAGAGATTGTGGAAGCGAAACCGGTCAAGAAAAACATATGTTGCAGAGTTGGACCATAGTTTCCTCAAAAGAAGACTTAGATTTTGAGCATGGAATACGAGGTTTCGTCTACCACTTTGTGTTTTTAGGAAGGTTGTATCCTTGGTATGTTCAGTGAATAACCTGCCACCCTCTTCGGACGTGTCCGCCGCTCGCCGCTACCGCCGCTACCGCCGCTACCGCCGCCGTGTTTAATCCGAAGATTCGATTTGGATATATGTGGATGCCAACATCCATACACAAACATGAGGTGTTTTAAGGTGTCAATCAAACATGTTTTGCTCAAGACATGGTCATGTTTTTTGAAAGGTGCAATTTCTTCCACCCAGTAACTATTGAAGTGTTACATGTTTTTCCATGCAACCAACCTCGATGCCGGGCGGGATGGCGGGTGGATGGCCTGTCATCAAGGCCTGGGCCGAAGGGCGTGCTAGCGTTGGCGAGTGGGATCACATGAAAAGATCAAACTCGCACAAAGGAAGCTGAGAAAGGAATAAAGAGAACCGGTACTAGTGAATTTGTTTGAGAATTTTTGAACATCACATCATAGCAGACTTCTGCAACCCAGCGGTTGTTGCTTTAAGCTTACAATAGGAAATATATAAGTGTTATTGAAAATTCAGCAACAGGCCAGTCTTGGGAAACTTCCGCAACTTGCGATGTTTTTCACTCTTCCCTTGCGATCTTTTGCGGTGTTTTCACCAACGTTTCCTTTAAACATGTATATACAACAGCCGGGCATCACACATCGTCCCAAACGGAGGTCAGTCAGGCTGTTGTCAAACCCCTGTGTCCAGGTTGAATGAACCACATAACAACTTGTTGAACACGCCAAAACAAAATGCAAAACACGTACCACATACTTATCACTTCTGGACACCTGACCTGCCAGCAAGTATGTTTGCCCTGGTTTCGCTTGACATCCATGCCTCATATGCAGCGGTTCGCCGCTCCATGGACTTAGGCATGTTGCTGTCTTGAATCCATTTGGCCACGAATTGGTCCCTTGCCTGTGACAAGGATTGAATTGGCTGGGACGGCTCAGACGTGTTGTCACCGTCAACTGAATTTCGTGGCACTCCCTTCTTAATGAATTGTTTGTGCCACGCTGCACTGTTTTCACGGTGAATTGCCTTCTTCTCCTCAAGGCGCTTGCCTGCTTCACGCTCAGGAGCATCGATCACAGGAGCTGGTTCCTGATCCATGGGCATTGAAGCAGGTTCTGGTGCAAGAGGAATCTCATGTTGTTGGGGTTCCCCAACAGGTTCTGGCGCAAGAGGAGCCTCAACATCTTCAGGTACAGGTACAACAGCTTGAACTTCTGGAATGTCTTTGGCGCATGGTTCTCCAAGAGGTTCTTGGAGCACCTCGTCCCCGTAGTCGTAGCCATCAGCCTTCAAGCCCTGACCATCTGCGGCTTGCTGGCTACTTGCGTCAACCTGGTCGCCATTCTGTGGTACAGCGAATTCCTCACCATCAACACCATCCAAAGTGTCGAAAACACCCAGGTCCAGCGTGGAGCGCAACCTCTTCAGCTTGGGTTCTGCAACCTTGGCTGTGGCCTCACCAGCCGGGGAAAAGTAATCATCAGGAATCCTTGGTCATCGCAGGTTGGTTGAACTTAAGGCATGAAAAAGGAAAGAGTGCAGTGCAACATTCCATATGTATAAGATTGGTCAAGAAACTGGCTGTCAGTGAATGTGTCCACTGGCGCCGCAAGCTTGGGGAAGAATGAAACAATCTCTTGCTTCCGCTCGACCGGTGCAATGACAAAGCTTCTCCCTGTGTTTTGCTGGTTGGCCGACGTACGAGACACTGACCAGAACTGGTCGGGCGGCGAAATGTCATATTCCATCAACCCATCATCAATCATAATCTGTGTTGGCAAGTTTGTGGTCATGTTCATGGCCGCAAAGCAAACTAAACCGAAGCTCAGCAAGATCAACTACTGACAGAAGAACCAAAAGCTTTGGACAAACACTGAACTGACATGCCTTTCAGGCAAAAATTGACAGATAAGAAGCAGCTTGGTAGCGGAGCAAAACTATTACAAAAACAGACACACACTTAGAGCCTTTCTTCCTTCCCCGCAGATCCTGCAGATCTTGTAGCTGAAAGCTTAGCCCGTGTCACTCCTTGCTAAAGAGTGTTGTCCCACGATTGGAGGCCCAAAGAAACCTAGATCAACAAATGTGATCAAATGTGAAACATCTAGATCAACTGCTGGCACTCACCCTTACCCAACTTCATGTCGCCGGGAAGGTACCACAATGGCTTTGCAGCCGCCACACACTTCTCGGTCACATACTTGCGCATCTGCCATACCTTATCTAACAGAGTTTTACATTTAACTATGTGACAGTTGGGAGCCTTGAGTCAAACCATTTAAGACTTGGTGGAAAGCCAAAACAATACTAATGAAATCGGTGGGCCAAGCGCAAAGAGCTTCCATGCAACTGGGTGAAGGTGAAGTGACTTGCGAGGTTCGTGCTTTTGAGTGATTTCGCCTGAACCGTATTGGGGCGCCAAAGCAGCTCATCACCTTCAGGAGCCACATTGAAGTAATCATCGCAGCGGCCCTGCTTGACATCCGGCGGCCGGCTGCAGCTATGCCCTCCGAGGGTGAACTCCACCATTCCAGAGCGCTCTACCGCGTGAAGAACAGCCCGAAGAGTTGCAACCTTCCCATCACCGCTGTCATCCTTCGGGACAGCACGGAACAAAGAATGAAGTAGGACAGCGGACAGCAAAACGTAACTCTTCAAAACGGCTTTGTTCAAAACAGCCACAACAACAACAACATCAACAACAACAGAACAACCACAACAACATCACACCACCAAACAGTCCTCAAGGACACAAGCAGCCTGATCCGAAGTAAACTTGCAGGGAATTCCTTTGCCAGCGTTGCTGGCCTCAAAGCGCTTGGCTTTTTCGCCAACCAACCAAACACCTGCGCCGTGTGCGATGATTGGTGCACCCAACCCCTTCAAATCCACGGACTCTTTTGCCATGATGAACAAATGAGGCCCTGGTACCAAAAGCAGCGAGGTGTTGGAGAATGCGGTCATCTCCACCACGTTGTCAGCCCCATACTTTTCCTTCACCTTTTCCAGAGTTTTGGGGCTACCCTGGAACTGGCCTGACAAATCACAAGGCTCAGATTTGATCTCTTCCTCACTCTTCACCTCAGACTTCACCTCAGGCTTCACAGTGGGACCTGAGCTTGGTGTTTGCACCTCAGCGCTGCCCCAATCGCGATCGAATTTTTGCAGGATCTCCCGCCACTCTGGACTGTGCATCACATCCTGCAAAAACAGCTGGCGAATGTCCCTTGGGAGGATCAGCCGCGAGTCTGCCAACTGGCAAATGTGCAGGGTTGGCGGCTCGACCTGCCGGGGCAAGTCTTCCATCCGCACCTCCTTCTTGTAGCGCGGTGTCTGTGAGTGCATAGGCGTTGTTGAGGTCTTCCAGGCCTGCAGAATTGAATCAATCAATTTGTTGCAAAAGTGTCAAACCTGGAACCCACTTTAATGTCAATCCCATCGAAACAACCCATAAGAGTCTTGAACCAGGTCTGGCAAAGCCCATTGAAACCACCCATAGTCCTGAAGCAAGTGTGTCTTCACAACCTCCTTGGATGTCTTGTAGCAGGTCTCATCCCAAGAAGTGCCGCTGGCAACATGGCCCAGCTGCAAAGCAGCCAGCTCCAGGCATCCATCGTACGTAGTTGGATGCACCACCACAACACCGTGGGAGGCCTTCAAGCCACCTCGGGAACAAATTTGATTACATTGAGCTAAAACCTTTTTTTCAGCTAGCTGCAAAACAGGGGGACCAATAGAACCTTCAACCCAGGTTGTGGGAATCATACCAAGCAAAACCGAGATGCTGCACAATGCCCCCAACACGGCTTTGGGCACTTGAACACCGCCGCACCACTGGGCTGTCTCCTGAAAGTCCGTGTAGTTGCGGCGCATATCATTGGAGTGAAGGAAGTCTCCAGGTACCACAAAAGAGCTCTCGGGCAGCGCTTTCGGGAACTCGGAGGGCAAGAGCGACTGCCGCAACCACAATGGACTGTTGCAGAACCTTGCAGAACAACAGATTCCATCCATTTCTTTTTCAGGTGAAGAACACTTTTGGAGCCAAACAACTTCACCTCCCCTTTTAAAAAAACATACTACATCCACCGTGTCGCACATTCACCTCTTGCTCATTCTCGGGATTGCCGCGCACATTGCGGTGGACCGTGCCCTTCGTTGGAAGGGAGGCGTCCAGCACTCCGATGAAACACAAGTAGGCCGCTGGCGTGTCTCTGTTCTTGTGCAAATCCTCCGTGTTCAAATTAAGCGTCCATGGGCGCAACTCCACTTTTGCACTCAACAGCTTGTCTTCGATCTTTCTGGCAGGGTTTCGTGGGATGAGTTGCAACAACAAGATATGAACATGATATGATCGCAACAATGACTTAAAGCTTGGAAAAAAATATGTTGGTGACAACTCAGGGCCTGATGTCCTTCCGCAAGGACCCCCCCTGCGTCGCTGCCAACCAAAAGTGGTGGAATGAGGACCAAGCAGGTTCCTCACTTCTTCCAGGGTGTTGAGAAATGAAAACCAGTATGAAAACCGTTGTCGACTAAACTACTAAACAAAACTAAACCGCCCAAACTTGGAAAGAAGAACATTCAGAAACCTGCTGCAACCAGAGCACTGGTTGGGTTTTTGCTCAACACCTTATCCGCCAGCTCCCCAATCATGTTCACCTCCAATTGGTTAATCACCCCCATTTTCGTGCAATCAATGTAGAGCACGCAATCCAGATCTTGTGGCGTCACCTGCACACAATCTTCTCAGTATTCCGGATTGAAACATCATTGGTCGACCATTGGAACATCTTTGGAACACACACAAAACCATTGGAACATCTTTGGTCAACCATTTGATTAAAAACATCCATAAACTAATCACCCAATTGATATCAACCCCCAAAGTCGCCTTCTTGGCCACAGCATGGTTGCGGAAGAGCTGATCAATCTTCGGGTCCAGTGGCGCTGCCTGAGTTACCAAAGAAACCCGGCAGGCGCGCTCCATGTAGTTCTCACAGAGCCTGGATCGGTTGAGGCAGAAACGAAAAAGGTAAAAGTTGGTGTAAAAATTGGTGTGACTATTTGTGTGTGGTGGCTGTGTGGCTTGGGATATTTAACATAATATAACATAACGATCAAAACATGCAAAATCGAACAATTGTGCCCAGAAACTCCTTGCCGACCTGCATTTGCCCCTTCTCGTGCATCACCATAACAACATGGGCCCGTCGCTTGGATTCTGCCTGGTTCGCGTTGAAGGCTGTCATTGCCGCGCAATCCTGGGCTAACTTGGCCCGGATTTCTCTGAACTTGGCAGCGTTGGCTGAATCCTCCATCTCCATGAGCTCTTGGGCGTTGTGAATCTTGACTGGCGTCGCAGGTGGTTCAACCAGGTCTGACCATAGACCTAGATGAGACAGCTTCCATGTACTCAACTTCGATGCAACAGCCGCTTCCACATCTGGGAAGTAATCCCTCAGCATCACACAAAATTTGGTCCATCAAAAACTATCAAACACTTGTCTTGGAGAAGTTCACATCGTGTAACGAAAAAGATCCCCTTTTTAAACCTTGCTGAAATATATTCAAGGTACTTCTGCATAAACGCTTTCTTCACCGCTGCTTCCTTCTCCGGGGTCCAAGTGGCGAGCAAGCGAGCATCCTGCAGTGTGGTTGCGTACACAGCCGCGAAGTCGGCGTAAGCATCGAATTGGGTAGGTGTCAGCCTCATCTTGCTCCGGGCACTGGGCCGGAGACGGCGTCCGCTCTCAACATAGGACTGCACAACCAACTGCAGATGCATGCATTGTGACTCTTCAGTCACCGTGAGGCAGCGCTTCAGCTCGGGTGGGCGAGAAGCGGACTTTGGCGATGTGCCAATCATCCAGCGCGACCCTCGTAGCTGGTCAGTGGAAAATGCACTTTCCCGCCACTTCGCATGGTCAAGGTGAGCCCGGATGACCTCCCTGGATGCCTCAACTCAAGACAACTATGAAAATTGAAGAAAAGTAAAATTAAAGCCTGCTTCAGAACCAATAGAAACATGTCCCCTACCCATAAACACAGAATCTACAGAAACACTCACCAAGATACCTCGCTGGTACCAGAGATCAGGTTTAGGATTGATCTGAATCGATCTTCATCGACTCTGTTCTTTTGGTGCAGATCGCCCCTTTGGTTGAACTCCGCTGTGACATCTCGAAGCCTCTCTTCTGTTGTCATCGAGGTAGCATGCGTTCCATCAAGTGCTCGTTGTTCCATGATCTGGCTGAACCTGAGTCCAACTTGTAGTACACTGGGCGCCTGCCTCTCTGCACCACGGAAGCTGAGCGATAGGTTCCGGAATGATGCGTCCGTTGAAGTCAGGCTGAAAGCCATCTAGGATTCGTGCCCAGAAAGTCAAACACATTTTTCATTTTTTCTTTAAAACAAAAATTGGTTCGGCAAATAGACGTATATAAAAGCATACTTTGCTATTAGGCAAAGAACGTGTATTGGCATAGACCAGCACTTGTCAAGCACTTTGTGGAGGGGACGAAGGAGATCATCCGTCTGTTTGTCCGTCAAGTCTAGCTCAGCAGCAGCCACTAGAATGGTTGCTACGCAAGAAGCCCTGGTGTACCCCTTGACGATGTCCACGCATTGTGGTTCAGATTTCCATGCGACTGCAGGGAAAGTTTAGCAACATGTTTCTCAACACATTTGTTGACGCATTTGACTAAAGGCAATTGAAAATCAATCCTTGACAATGTTTAGATACTTTTAGCCATGGTCAATCCTCCAGTGGTCTGCATTGTGGCGTCAATAGGTTCTCTTCCCAGGTCAATGCCCCCAAACAGCATGCTTTCAAACGTAGTGACCCAGTCATCCACGCATGGATATCCATCGACTGGGGTTGTGAACCTGGGTTGAATGTGGTTGGACTAGATGTGTTTGGAGAAGAATTTAAACGCTGGTAGTCTGAGACATGCACTTGAGACAGGTCAAGGCCATCTTGATGGTCTCACCTTCCATGCTGGGGTCCATGTCCTTGGAAAACCCATCGAACCAACTACTGTATGTACTTCGAGTTGGTAGCTTGACATCTTTTGAAACATCTTGAAACCATCGTTTTTTATGTTTATTTATTTGCTGTTTGCAAAGGTTTCTTGGAATCGCTACCTAGGTTCCTGCGATGGGTCTCTGAAGAGATATGGTAATCCACGGTAGGTAGCATAGTCCTGATACCATGCAGCCAGCTGATCGCAATGCAGGCGCCTTTGACTCTCATCCTTCCCTCCCAGCAGCTCGGAGACCAAGTGTGCTGGGTGGCCGCCCTCCTCATCCTTGAAGGATTGGCCGTAGTTGTATAGATCCTGCTTGGTACAAAGGAAAATATGTTTAGTTAAGTAAAACATATGGTAAACATCCTGTTGCTTCAGGGTGAGAGCTGTTTTGATAAACACCGACACGGTCCTTCACAAAAGACATGTCACCCTCCCCCATAGCTTTGATGTTCTTCTCGATGGCAGAGCATTGCCGCTTTGTTGGTGGCTCCGCCTCTTGCTTGGCCTTCACTAGGTTTGCCCTCTCCTCCACCTTTGCCCTAAAAGGTGTAGCCATGGTGAAAGACTTGAATCTTGATACAAAATGCCCTGCAGGACCATGAAACTTAGGGTTCAGTCCATTGACTTTGGATCATGACCTCCAAAAAATTATCAATCGACTCGCCAGCGTCCAGTCCATTGAACCCTTTTTAAAAATTTTTGTAAGGTTGATTTTCTTTTTTGCGACCAAAAAAAAATCAACCTTAGACCTGCCAAACCTAGGGTTTTCAATCGACTCGCCCACGGCCAGTCCATTGACTTTCTTTTTGGGGTGGTGAAGTAAAATCAATCGACTAAACGCTAAATTCCATGAATTTCCTGATGTCCCAAATCAATCGACTCGACGCCCGCCACTCCATCGAAAACCCTCGACCCACCCTGTGCGGTACATCGAAATGTTGGGTGAACCCCCCCCCCGGTACATTGATAATCTTGGTGGGAAACCTCCAGTACATCGAAAATCTCTGACGGGGACCCTCCAGTACATTGAAAAACTCGGACTGGAACCTTCCGGTACATCGAAAATTTCGGTGGGACCCTCGCCTGTTTGGTGGGTTGCTGGCCACCTTGGCCAGCCTTTGAGTACCAGGGCTTTTCCGGTCCTTTCCGGCAAAGGTCATGGCTTTGAGCCTGCAGCGATCCTTTCGTCCCAAGGCTCTTTTTGGCGGGGTGGCAAATGCGGGCTGTCCGTTCAAGGGTCTTTGAAATACACTGCCATCAGCTATCATCCATTTGGATCTAGGGTCTGGCAAACACGGCCCTGAGCGGGACTGCAGGGGCCAAGGCATTCAAAATTGCTTGGTGCATTAAGTAGCGTAGCGGGGTTCAAGCGGATCTACCGCCTGCACATGTTGTGAGTGCCACGGGAGATCTGGCAATTCAGACTCAGCCCAAAGCCGGTTGGCAGCTAAGTCATTCAGGTAGTCCACAGCCTTCTGATAGGTGTGACCGTATGAGTAGGCCACACATTGGGCAAGCTTTCTGTAGGCGTCGGCACGTTTCTCGGTCCAGTTGTTTCCCCTCCTCAACTCGAGTTGATTGGGTCGATGGGAGATTCTTGGGGGGAACAATCAGGCAGCTGTATTTCTCTGCAACCCCCCCCAAAGTCTTCCCCAACAAGGACAAAAGTCTTGGTGTCAGGAACCATGGTGAAACCAGCAGCGCGCATATTGGTCATCACCAATAGGGGATCTTGCGCAAGTTCTTTGTCACAAATATGCCGTTTGATTAGGCAAACAGTATCGTGGGAAGATGCAGCCCCACGCCATGAGCCATGGTCGATGCTTCTCTCCAGCACAGGTGGAACATCTGCAGGGCAAGCACTTACGGTTTTGGGAAATGTTTCTTGGCAAACTCTGTTTCAACTTGGAGGGGTTTTGCAACCCCTGCCTCTACGTTGCATGGTCAAAAACATATGGTTCCCCTCGCTGTCACGAAGAAGCCCTCCCTCAAGCTTCACCCCAAGCCCAGGAAGATGTTGTCTCCAGTCCCGGGTGCTCTCAAGCTTGCAAACATTGACCCTCACAGAGCCCAGCCAATCGCGAATGCTAGGCTTGCAGAGTTCATCGCGGATCGCAACAATCACATCTTCGGCGCATTGGAGCGAATCTTCATGCGCCACTCTGCGGCTTATGATTCCCCATAGTTGGTCTCAGATGGAGGGCAGTGGACGGGAGAAGGAATGGGTATATTCTAAATCTAGTTCTACATCTTTGTTGGTCGTTAACCCGGAAAAGGTATTCATAAAACAAAAAACTAAGCCACCAATACGACAATGGGTATGCGACTTTCTGAGATGGGCCAGGCAGGACAACCTGAAGCGTGATTGAGCCACCAATAGGTTCAAATAAGTCATGCAATACTGATTCTTGGCCTCTCTCACAGTGTTGTCTGCCTTATTGTTGTTTGGCTTTGGCAAACTTAAATAAAGCCCTTTTTTGTTTAGAGACCACTTGAGTGTCCACTTTGCTGAAGAAAACCAAGTTGCATTCAATATGAGGCGTGAAGGGGGTTGGTGACCCTCCTCTCCGCTGATTCGCATCACCTGGGAGGGGAGTCCGGGAACCCAAACCTGTTTCAGAACCAAGAGAGCCCTGTTCACGAAAACGGGTTCACTCAAAGTCACATCTTCGATGGTCCTGGCCACCATTTCGATTATGGCCGAGCTATCGTGAGCAGCCGGCTCATCAAAGCAGAACACGTTGAGTACATGTCCATGTGCCCAGCACCCGTGCACCTTGATGCGGGGCTTTTGATGCTTCGCCCTTGGCCGGACAGCCAGGGACAAACTACAAACACCAAAAACTAAAACCTAGATCAGAACTGCCACCCCAAAACTGTTGCCCAAAATCATTAGAGAGACACCAACAGAAACACTTAGCATTTGCAGCAGAAACACAATGCTGCAGATGCTCTCAAGTGAGGGTCGCGTGGAAGGGCGAATTTGGATTGATCAAGCCCGTCCGTGCTGATCAGCAGTAGGCCAGAATTCTTGTCACTTGACTCTTGCTGCAGCTTCCATATGATGGTCCGATCACAGTACTGATCGAAGAGATGCTGTCTGTATTGGATCAGACTTCCCAACTTCTGATCCATTGAGAGGGTCTTGTTTGACAGCTGTGATTTCAATGTAAAACACACCTCGCACTGGGTGAAGAGCGAGCGCTGGCGGAACTTGAGGACATCCGCCCAACGCCTCTTGAACACATCTGTAAATGTGCCATACCTTACTAAACATAAAATTGGGCAGAAACAAAAAACTCTTGCGACAGAGTCCTACTATGATTTGCTCGCTTTTGAGCTCTTTTGTTGCGCCTTTGGTAAATCATCCACGTTAAGTCAAAACATCAGAACATATCAGAACTGTTCTGGAACAAATCAAAGTACCCGACACTGATACTCCCCAGCAAGGACTGTGTAGACCTGTAGTGCTCCCAAAGGTCTCGCAAGGTGCCGGGAGGCATGAATTTCTGGACCATAGACTCTCGTGGAATCAGCTGTCTGGTGGAGAAGTTCTGGTGCGATAGCCACTCTCCAAGTTCACTAGTCTCAACGTCAGACTCGATTTCCTCAAAATCAGATGGTCCGTCATCATCCAAGTCAACCTTTCTGGTGGCTGCTCTGCCTCGCCGCACGAACCTTTGCTCCCCAAAGCGGTGGAGTTGAAAGGGTTCAATCATTTGGAAAGTATTTAGTGGCTCATGGTTGGAACCTTTCAAATTCTGGTTGGACAGTATTTAGATGTATTTAGTATAGCTCATGGTTGGAACCTGGCCAGGGAACCGGTCTGGGAGGGTCTCGGCGATCGAGTCGTGTATAATTTGCAAGAATCCATCCACTGTCCATGAGCCCGGCTTACTTTGGTGCTCCCGCTTGCCATACCTGAGGTCTGGTGCACCTTGTGACTTTGTACGGAGCCGCCGGTGCCCCACACCCACCAGAGCTGCCAAACACTTCTGCCCAACTTCTTTGTCTAGAAGTTTGCACTGTAGGTTGCCAGCTGCGCCAGACATTGATAGATGTAACTTAGTCGGGGGCGAGCATGTGGGTGGAAGTTGGATGCTGTCTCATGTATTTCTAAGAAGGATACATAGGAATATACATATATATAATATTTGAACATACTGTACTTTTTTACATATGAGTCATATGAACTACATATGCGTATGTCGAAAAAGATTGGCCAAGTTGAAGGTACTACAGAATCTTGGTCCCGCTTTGGCATCTCCCAGAACTTTGCCAAAAAGGCCAGGAAATCTTTCGAGCCGCGGAAGTTCTTGAAGCAGTCCTTGTTGGCACCTCCGTAAAGAAATCAACATAGAATCGAATTATTTGTTTTAGTGTGCCCTTCGTAAAGCGTGTTTTGTACCAAACATGATAATAATGAAAGGTGGTTTTAGTCAAATCCTGGGCACAGTTGCAAGCTGCTGCACCAAACAGTTTCTCCAGTCTCTTTTCATCGGTGCCGTTCTTTTTGTATACACCACTGGTGGAGCGGACATATGCAGCTGCAGCCTTTCGATTGGAATTGTCATATGCACGTTTCTTCCTACTAGGCCCGTTGTCTTGGACCTTCTGGTAACCAGAAGCTTTGGAGAACGCTAGCAGGGAGTTCCAACCCAGTGCAAAGACACTGTCACTGTTCCCAACAAAATCTCCATCAGAGCCCTCCTCATCACTGCTCGAACAGGCACAATCACACTCGGAGCTGTTGTCCTCTTCAGCTTCCCTCCCAAAAACAGAAGGACGACCAGGTCTTTGCGGCGCTCTGGGAAACATTGGCTCCTCACTCTCAGACCCAAAGGGCCCACTCTGTGATTGGCGCCGCCCCTCCAGGCTCCCCGCGTCAAGCTCATCATGCTCTTCGCGCTCTGCTCCAAAGATCGTCGAAGGCCGGCTGTGGGGCTGCTGCGCGGAAGGAGGTGAGCTTTGGCTAGTCTTAGGTCTGGGTTTCTTCTTGGCCACATCCCCAAAAGACAAGAAAGCTAGCCGCTTGGCGGCCCTTTCATGGCCTTCTTTACCAAAGGGTGGCATTGAGCTAAAGTGGCGCAAGAAACTTCAACTTTCCATGCTAGACTTGTTCAGTGCGAATCTCAACTTGTGCACATGGATGGACTACAGTTCTTTTGAGCGAAGCCAGTGGAGTCACGGCGAGCTGGTAATTGAAGGGTGCAATTCCTAATTGATGACAAATGACACTATCCCTCAAACACGTTCTTTGTCTTTGACAAAAAGGAGGGCCATGAGCAGGCAAAAGCCTCCACAGCCCAGGTGCATTCCATTCCCACTCATTCTCCGCAAGCTATTCTCGCTAAAGGAGGATGTGTCCACAAGGTCCTTGGAAGTTGCGTTGTAGGGGGATGTGTTTTTCTTTCGGTTCATGCTTTCAAACACAAAATCACCGGGCGTCAACCTTAATGCCACTAAGACACAACACCACCAGATGAAGCCGCAGCTGGAACTGATGGGAACCCCAAAGCGAACATTTGCTCTTTTGCAAGGAACAATCGCTTCTCGTTCTCCGACCTGGGATGTTTGGTGTTTGGGTCCACAAGCGTTGTTTCGGGAGATGCAAAAGCAAAATCCTCCTTCAGGTTGCACGTATACTATACTGTCTATGATTGTCTATGTTTGTGCAAGGAACCAAAGCTGTGAACTCGTGGTCAAGCAGGGCAACCCACGGTCAGCCTTCTCTGTTCGCCTGCGTTTCTTCACATTGGCTGATAGGTCATAGAGCTCTCGATGCGGCATCTCATTCCTGAAAGCCGTCAAGTGTCGCAGCTGGCACCTCAGCGGGAGTGAAACCAGGTAGAACATCGACGGTTGAATGCACATCTTTAGAAGAAGCAAATCTGATTGGTAGTGAGGCTGGCACTGTGTCAGATCAGTCTCATAAACCGGTTTGCCAATCAAGTCTCCGGGAGTGGCAACAAGGTAGCACTGATAGTCAAGCATCAGGTTGGAACCATCGTGCAAAAGGAGTTTTGCAAACTCCTCAAGGCTGAAATCGGCATCCCACTTCTTTTTGTTACTGAAACAAATACGCCAGGTTCGGGCTCGGCTGTTTGGAGTTCCAAACATCTCTGGGTGAAGCCTCAGCGCCGGCATAAGGTTTGAAGAGGGCTACATCAGCTACATTGACGACATCGCGTTCACTTTTGAGGCCACAGCGTGACTTCCTGACGCTTTTGCGGGAGGTTCTTGTTGAGATATGCCTGCCGGAGTGTTGAGGTAGGGTCATGTGAGCCTGACTAGCCCCCACACCTCGTCATAGCCCACAACGTTCTCATGCAGACTCAAGTCCACACGACGTTGGAATACTGTTCCTGCGTCATGACACTTCTTCTTCTCCTTGTTCTGGAATCCCTCACGTTTTCCGTACCTGTGCGTCATAAATCCAGAAAAAAAGAACTTGTTAGTTGATGCGGTCAAACATGGTCAAACAGTTTGAAGGCTGTTAGTTGATGCCATCATGACGGTGGGGTCACGCACTCCAGAGCACGCAAGGCGCTCCCATCAATGCAACATCCTCCCTCTTGAAGGAGACTGGGCACCTGGGTCGGGTCGGGGGGGTTCAATTGGAATATAAGGTACCCGGGCCCCACTCAACAGCCAAACAACAGATGAGTTGCTGTTTCTTGTGGGTCTCACAGAAGCATGTTTTCACAAGCTTCATTTTGGTTGGATCCCACTTTGAAGTCTGGCCCCCAGTGACCATAGTGCGGATATCCCGGAAACAGCATGAATCAGGGAAGCATTGCTGGCTCATCCGCACGCACGATTGATCTATCTCCACCTTGGGCTTGCGTCGATGGGAAACCATACAAACACACAAAGGATGTCCCAGTTCACTGGAAATCTTTAGCATCGAATCAGTTGTCACTTTTTGCTAAGGTGCATTGAAGGTGAAGGTCACATCTGGCCTAATCCCATAGAGCTCTTGGCTAGCGCTAGAGATCATTGCCCAAGCATGTCGCAGGCAAAGCATCCCCCCAAACAGGTCGAAGCAGCGGAGCTTGATGTCACCTGGAGCGGAACTTGATGCCCCAAAACCTGTTGTTCATATACGAATTCATTTGCCTCTCCAGCCAAGTGACGGAGCCTAGTTTTCAGGTTCTGCTCACCGATCAGTTTGGCCAATCGCTTCAGCAGAATTTTGGGCCACAACCTTGTGAATGTGTGTGTGTGTGTCAGCATTGACTGGCCAGTGGAACACATGAGACATGGAAAAAACAGAATGCAACTTGCAGAAAAAACCAGAGCTGAGTCATGGAAAAGCAAATTGTAACTTGCAGAAGAAAGACCCCAGAGCTTCTGCTGATGTTGGCACTGGGTATTCCGGCCTTGGCCAGATCATGAATGGAAACAACATCCTTCACAAGGGAAAGAAGCGCTTTTGCAAGGACATGTGCATTGTTTCATGCAAGGAGCAACTGTATATCATCGCGGACCTCCTCGTCCACTTCATCTGCTGCGATGGGCCCGGGATCACAGGAAGCAGGCCGCTTCATAGAAGAAGGTCTCTTCATGGCAAGGGGTCGGTTCAAGAGCGAAGCCAGATCCATTTCCGGTAAACCAGGTGGTATGGGCAACAGGCTCTGTTTTCTTTGGGCCAACGGACGTCAACCAGATAAATTGAGCGCGCTGGGCAAAGTGCAAAACTCATGCAAGGCTTCACCTGATCTCTAGTACTGTAGATTTTCAACCGACCTCCACTTGCTTTGACGTGCTTTGGTCCCCGGCAGTGTCTTGGATTCTCAGGCTTCCACATGGCCTGGTGGTGAGCGATCGATGACGGTGAGTGGACATGGCCAGCTGAATGGCAAGTGGGTTCAACTTCTATTCAACTTCTTTTCAACGGTTGTTCAACTTCTATTCAACTTCTAGTTTTTCGTCCGAAGCCGAGTCTAGCTGGCCTTGTTGCGACGAATGTAGAGCTTGGTGGTGTCCTGGAGGAAGATGAAAAGTTAAATGTGAGGTGGTAGCTAGTTCTGGTGATCTCCATTTTGCAAGAAACATAAGCTGGCGTCAGCTATCTTTAGCTTCAGAAGAGTCTTCAGGGCCCAGGAGCAAGTGTTTGCGTTTCTGTCACACAGATCCAGGTCCTGATGGTTCTTCGAGAAAAGTTGTTGCTGAGACCTGGGATCGGAGGGCGGTGTTTGACATGGATAATATATAGTCCCATCATACATATATATATATTGTATATAGTCCCACCATATATATATATACATATTTATATTTACATTGTTATATAGGCATATGATCGAAACGGACTTCTGAGAGCAGAGGCAAAAGGCACAAAGAAAACATATATCTTTTGTTGATAGCGCTGATTTGTTGAGTGACTCAGACTCACGTGTCCCAAGGAGTGACTCTAAAAACATGACTTTGTTTTGTTTTTTCGCTCTTCTGCTAAAGACCTGAGCCGCTGGCATCCACAAGCACCCCCCGCCATACACAAATTCCTGGCCGCTGCTAATGTTCCCTGCTGCCGGCACTTGCGTTGGGCGGAACCGGGTGGCAGGTTGAAGCAAGAAGCTCTACATGTTATTTGGACCCACTCCTGTTTTGAGGATCTTAGTGTGTTTTTGAAAGTTGCACAGAACATGTTTACACAAAAAAGGTTCAAACCAACCGCACTCGGAGCACACTATCCAATCTGCTTGCAAGGTTTGGCTTTGAAGCCTTGCTCTTGACTTCCACAATCTGCTTGCAAGGTTTGGCTTTGAAGCCTTGCTCTTACTTCCACATGTCTTTTTTCCATGGTAGCGGAGAAGAAATATAAGAATCACTTACCACCAATCTGGGCTCACTTGCCACTAATGTAACTTACAACCAAGCAGCCTGGCGAGCTATCATTCGATCTGCCTCCTCAGCTGCGGACGTTGGTCACTTGTCCCTGCTGGCAGGCCTTCAATTTGCTCGCCTGCGATGTAACCCTTGGTTTGAGTGGGTCCCCTCCCAACAAAACCTCAGCGAACCCTTGAGTCGCTTAGGGTGGGCAGACCCTGCCGTCGCTCATGCCGTCCAAACGGGTGCCTGGACGCCTCTGCGGCTTGCGCCAATTTGGCACCAGCTAGCGCCCGACTTGCACACCATTTCGTCTTTCCTTACAGCGTTGGAGTGAATCTGAGCCGGTGTTGGGGTAGTCAAATTTGCTCCTTTCGCGTAAACACCAACGCTGTAATTCCGCCGTCTGGATTGGATGATTGTGGTGATGGTGTTTGAAAAAGATGTCTTGCCTGCTGCGTCATGCTTGCTTGTGTTTGATTACTCAGGCTTCAGTCACCATCTTAATTGTCCCTCCCGCATCCGCCCTCTCTCCCTTGGCCACAGCCGGGTGATTGCGGTTGTGGCCCTTCTCCTCCTGCCAGGAGCTTGAGACGTCCTGTTGTTAAACAACTCTCGTCTCTCCTCGCGTTGAGCTCTTGACTCCGGGGTAGTCAAATTTGCTCCTTCCGCGTAAACACCAACGCTGTAATTCCGCCGTCTGGATTGGATGATTGTGGTGATGGTGTTTGAAAAAGATGTCTTGCCTGCTGCGTCATGCTTGCTTGTGTTTGATTACGGTGATGGGCAAACCCTTTTGTATAGAGAGGATTTTGTATTTTTACCAGTTGCCTAAACAATCTGAGGAAGAAAGTGGCGAATGGCTTGGAACGGTGAGCGAGATCAAGTGGGATCGCAATTTATGGCGAGTGAAAGTGCAATTAGATAATTGCAAAGGTAGCGGACAGTGGCTTAAGGCCACTGAGGTATCACCGGTGAAGACTTCTAAGAGGCGTCGCTAGAAAAGGTACCGTTAAAAAAGGGACCGGCGCAAAAGCTACCGGTAGAAGCGGGGGCCAGTAGAAAAGGTTGGCGCCGACACAATAGGTATCAGTAGAAAAGGTACCCGTAGAACATTTCCCGGTAGAAAAGGTGCCCGTAGACAAGGTACCCGTAGACAAGGTAACGGTGTAGGTAGCAAGGACAGGAAAAAAACCACAAAGCGGACAAGAAGAGGAAAAGAACACGAAAAGCAGCAAAAGGACAAGAAAAGGACAGGAAAAGGACAGGAAGAGAAGAAAAGCACACGAAGAGGACAGGAAAAGGACAGGAAAAGGAACAGGACAGGACAGGAAAGGGGCACGAAAAAGACAGCAAGAGAACAGGAAAAGGACACGAAAAAGACAGGAAAAGGGCACGAAAAGGACACGGAAAGGACACGAAAAGGACAGGACAAGGACGGGAAGAAGACAGGAAGAAGACAGGAAACCGCCTAGCTCGTTGAATAATTTCACCCACTATGATGGCTCCACCAGGTTGCGTTCAACAACCACTACGTGGTGAAGCTTTGGAGGTCGAAACCATTCATGACAAAGCGACTAATGAACGCAACAGCGAGTCGAACCTTGACCCCTGAGCGCAGTCGTTTTGTGCCATCCTCCGCGCACCGGTCAAGCCATTTGTGAAGGTCTACTTTCCCTTCCTCCTGATGAGTGCGGGGCCTGAGGTGAGGCTGCAAACCGGTGCGCGGGGAAAACAATCGGTTGGCAATCGTTTGGCCATGTTTGCAGCGTTGGAACAGACACAGACACGGACACCTTGGAACCCACGAGAGTCATCAAAACACAACCCCCCAACAGACTTGCTCATGCCTGGACCATTTTGAGACTTTCTCAGGAGTCTTGCATGGATCATTTTGACAGTCTACTCGCCGGTTTTGGGTGTTTTTCAGTCTGATTTTGCACCCGGACTGATTCTCCCAATCGTCGCTTCGTCGGCCGCCCTCGTCCGTTCTCGTCGGTGTCCTCGCCGAGACAAGAAACGCTATGCGGGGCTCTCCTTCGGCTCGGCGGAGGAGAAAGGGAAGTTGGACTTTAAGGCCGGGGGCGTTTTCACAGAGGCTCCCAAAGGGAGGACCATCTCCAATGGTGTGGAAAATGGAACGGTTTTACCCGTTGGGGCCGGTTCCCCAAGACTAGGAGTGAGAGTCCCACAAACAAAAACATGGTTGCTTCTGCAGGGCTTTCTTCGGAGGAGATCACTGGCCCTTGGTGAACTATTTAACCCTCTCAGGGTGAACTTCGAAGGCCGCTTCCATTTCCCCTCCCTCGCCCATTTCGAGGAGTGCGCGTCGTTTCCACACCGTTTTCGGTTGACCGCTCGCCCGGACCCTTCGGCTCGACCTCCGTGAGGGCATTGAAGTGGTCCGGCGGGACTGGTGCCTTTTAGCAGCTTGGAGCTGGATCGGAAGACTGATCGGAAGACCTCGGAGGTGGAAAGTGGAAGGTGTCACCAAGCATGGAAGGTGCATCATAGAGGATCTGTTCATTCAACCAGGGCAAGTCACAGGGCGGCCAGACCGCCGTTTTTATGGCTCTGTGGCGCTGCCGGAAATTTGCCACAGGACGCCTGGCATTGAAACACAGGACGCTTGACATGTGCGGGATGTTTGGTGGTATTTCTTGATCGGCCACAGCCATTAAAAACAAAACATATATATATATATATATGGGTGTGAATTGGGGTCAAAAACCCTTCGCGAAGAGGAACAGACACCCATCAGGCCGATTTGGGGGGCCTCAGGATTAAAAGTATCAACCTGCATGGGCATGGGTCCAACAAATGCTACCATTGGGAGGCTAGGGTGAGTGGGTTATCCACACCCACATCTTGGTGATCATGTGTCCACTCTCCTACAAATCAACGTAAATATTGGGAGATCATCGGAACCAAAACCAGTTGTTAGTTCTTTTTTCTTCTGCAAGCGCCACTGTTTATTTCATTGTCTAGCTTTGAGTCCTGAGTTCTGGCTTTGAAGGGGGTGAATATGCGCAGCTAACTGACCTTACTTGTGTACTTCTTGGATGGGGTTCTCTACCCGACATGAAGTTCCAGGGCGGCTGGTAGAATGCGCGGGGGACAAATGTAGCAAATAAACAAAATGTACACAGCTGCAGATCTCGGTTTCGCTTGGGCAGTTGCCTTCCAAAAGAACTCTGGACAGAGTGTCTTGAAGATGCTGCAGCTTCTGCAAATCACACCAGCTACAAGCTTGTGATTCAGCTCGTGCGGCAACCTGCCTTTCCACACACCCACACAGGTGTATCCACATAAAGACCTCAAGACAATCAATCCGTTTTTCCAGTTTCTGGCGCTCAGATTCGACAGATGGTGGAGGAGTGTCTTCACCTCTTGCTGAGGGAACGCTCCAAAGAGTGCCTGGGCATAGCAATTCAGTACCGTAGAAGGGTTTTTTCAGACAGATCTTTTTCCAGAGAAACATCATTTTTGCATGGCCGCTTGGATGACCATGAACTCCGAATACCAAACGGTGGTGTTCAGCCCACGGTTCCCATGATGATTTCAGGGAGTGTAGATAGCCCGTTACTCCCTTTGAGAGTTCTCAGCCATCCATGTTGTGCTCTGGGGTGATTTATCGAAGAAACCGCCGGCGAAACTCTGCCGGCGACACGTCTCGCCGCAGGCGTGCGAAGCAGCTGGTCCGCGACAGCGTCGCAGCACTGAGGTTCGGGCCGCGGCGGGGTACCGGCTGGTCGGTGCGTCTGATGGGTGCAGCGGGACGGTGTTCGCCGTTCTTGAAGTCCATTGACAAAAACAGTCTTTGAGGATGAGGAGCAGTCCAGTCCATTTCTGTCTTTGATATATCTTTTTTCCCATCCATTGAAGAAAAAGCGTTTGTGGCCTGTGACCATTCTTTTGCTGCCGAATGACTTGTTTTTGGCATCGAACCTACATCATTTGTCATGGTGTACTGTCAGACACCGTGGGGTAAAATGCCTGGGGGGGGAACCAGTTTCTGATGGAGCGTCGAAAGTTATTTAAATCTTAGTGCTCCTGCTACACGGGTTCCCTGGAATTCCAACAACCATTGCTTTTGTTTTAATGGTCTTTACCAAAGAACCGTTGTTTTACGAAGGACTTCAACAATAGAACACGAGGTGAACCGAACTCTTTCAATGGTCGAACCGAGTGGCTTGGGTAAGTACCACCGCTGGAGACACTTCAAGCACCAATGGCTTCCAAGGGACCATGCCATGGGTTGGGAGCCATGTGATGTGTCTGTCAGAGTGAGGCCATGGGTTGGTTTCAATATGGAGACCGAACCCCAGGCAATGACGAAGAAGGTCAGGTTAAAGAGTCCAGTCTACCCAGGGGTAGACTGGCGGTCTCTCCCTATCCAGGGCCAGAGGGTCTCCATATCAAAATACACACCCAAAGTGAATGGTACTTAGACAGGGAAAGACACGGTCGGACCAAGTTGCTTCGGACCGAGTTGGCCGCTTCTCTCTTCCGAGTTGGTTCAGTGGACGGTTGGTCGATCGCAGGTCTGGACGCGTGGATTTCAGGTGGGAGGAGGGTGAGGAGGAGGGGTGAGGAGGGGTGAGGATGTCAGGGCAACCTGTATTGGCTGTCCTTAGGACATGTTTGTCTCAACATCTTCCGATCTTATTTGCACCGGCACGCCAGTTCCTTGAGTATATAGCTTTTGTGCATGGGCTGATGAACTTTCTTTGGGCTGTCTTGGTGTGTGCATTGATCTAGTCAATGGAAAACAGTTTTTGTTCCTTGTGTCAGGCCAAAGGGCTTAGTATGCAGCAATCCAAATAATGCAGTCATCTAGAATGCCCGTGGAATTGCCAGCAATCCAACTAACGGGTTTGCCGATTTTGTTGAGATGTAGATGTAGCCTTCTAGAGTGTATGTATATATGTTGGTGCCGTTAGTTTATCCACTTCCACGGCTGCCTATTTTTAACAAACACACGATCCTTCTGATGCGGGGTCCCCCTTTCAGTCTTTGATTTTGGCTAGAGCGGTGTTGGATTTTTTAGAATCAGCCAGGTACCATGTCAATTGGGTGTGCTTAGACGAGGATGTTGTTTAAAGCCCTCCTTGTTAATCCTTTCATGATTTAAATTTGCGTCATGAAGCAACCTTTTCGGATGCCTTCCTGTCAACCATCTACCTGATATCAGCAAAGACAAAGTAGTAGATACATCCCTGTCACGACTCTTGGCTTAAATCTCAAGTACTGGTTGATGTAGGGCCATATCATCTGATTCAAGTGATTTAAGCTACGAGTTCTGAGGGGGCAGGTGGTCTACGCTGGTGCCTTGTCCAAAAACACCCCCGCAGGCCCGGCCCAAAGCGGTCGGGTTTTCTTGGTGTTTTGGATGCGTCGGCGCCTCCCCACCTGGTCGAAGATGACACCATCACGCTGTCTGACGAGGTTGTTGGTGATCTCCAAGGCGCTCGGTTTCCGTGAGTCGGCTGGTGAGCTCGTGCTGAGCTCGTGGTCACTCGGGACATGCGTGGCCCAAAAGGTCCCTAAGAGCCGATTCGGCCTGAAGAAGGGTCAATGAGCTGCTGGGGTTCTTGGGAGCATAGATGGGTGTGTCTTTTGGCGTGACCTGTGATGGGTTTTGGTCCATTTTCCTTCTTCAGGGGGTCATTGGTTGGGAGGTCTCCCTATTTGGATACACACCCATCTATAGCTGAAATGATCGGATTGGCGGAGAGTCGGAGAGTCGTTTTCACGCTTTGGAGTCCTGCCTAGGTTCGGGGCCGAACTGGGCCACTCTGGGATTTGAGCGGGAGTCATTTTGCCCCACCTGGATTGAAGATATGGGCGCCCCACCTGGGTCTTGAGGAAACCAGGCCTGGCTGGGTAACACGACGTGCTTGCGCAACAAGATCCACGACAGTGGTACCGGACAAACCAGGATACCTGAGTTGACCACTGAACATGAACAGAAAATGACGACCTACAGGAGGCCAAGCTACCAGGGTTTGGGGTGGGGTCCCAGGTTTATGACCAGATCCATTCATAAAAGATTCATCATTTCATGATGCCCTAAGCAGCATGACCCCTCGAATGTAGAGGACAGAACCTAGATTGGAGGGGGCCTTGGGATCTCAAATCCCTCCCTCGCTTCCTTTGGCCCTTAGTCACTTAGTCGCTTAGTCTCATGATCACAGATTCAGATGCCAAGGCATGACGTCCAAAAAGCAATGTTTTCCATCCCGTAAGGCCTTGGTGAAAGATGGCACAGAGGCGAGGCGCAGCTGCTGCCAGTCAGTCAGTCCGTTGCCGTTTCCACGGGCGACCGAAGAACACGTCTTCTCCCCCGCCCAGAATCCTTGACCCCTGCCATTGCAGGGGTCGGACCTGACCCAAATCCGGACTCGAAGCAAAGCCGTATTTGAGGGCCCCGATTCTTACGGCCCCATTTTTCAGTTTGAACATAGGGTTTGTCGAGGCCAGACCACCGGTGACCCCGATGAACAGGTCGACCAAGTCATCCAAAGAACAGGTCCCCCACCTACTGTAGTTCAACACAAAACCCTAAGGGCCGTCTAAGAATCCTGGCGACCTCAAAAGCTATTAAACATTTCCCTAGAAGTCCATGTTTGACTATATTTTGACCGAAGTAAAGGACATTCCTAGACTCAGGTCACCTAAAGACCATCCTTTTTATGGTCTTGCACCTTCAGGAGACGGTCCATGTCGCCATGCTCCGCCCTCAGTCGTACAGCAATCGTCAAGCCCATGTGGAACTTGCAGCGCGGTGCCCAGTTCGAAGGGTCGTGGATCGTGGCCAGTTCGAACGGAGCCGTGATGAGACCAAAAGTCGTTTGCCAAGCATGCAGCATGCTCCTTTTCCGGATGAAACGGTCTCATAAACTGCTTTCACGAGCAGCTTCTTTCGCTGTTCTTCTTCTTGCACGCTCTTTTTTCAACACGATTTCATTTCTGCGCTGGTTGCGTAGCAACATCATGAAATTCTTCGTGTCCACCGCTGTGGTCTGCTTGGCAAAGTCGAAACAACCGCCGCAGAGGGAGACAAGGTCGCAACGAAGCGAAGCGATTCATGTACAGCCTGATCAATGGGTTTCCTGGCCCCCGTCTTCAACTGATGATCTTGTCATGTGTGTTTGGGGTGGAACCTGACTTGCCTTCTTCCGGTGTTGTACGGGTCGAGCCATTGACCTGGGCGGAACCCCCATCGCTTGCCAAGGACAAGATCCGCCAAAGGGATCCCTCCAAGGCCCCCAAGGTCGACAGCGACCGCGCGGCGCAGGGTCGGTACGATGGAGCTTGGCCTTTCGCGCCGAGTGTGGTCGAGCGTGTTTGGGTGTTCAGAGAGATGGAAAGGCAGATTGCACCTAGGCGTGTTTCGGTGTGTTTGTGGCACAGATCAAAAGGACTTCATATATGGTTAAGACATATGGAATAAGAAACAAAACAACACCTTGGGATGCCACCTACCAAAAGAATTGGTTCAGGCTTGATTGAATCCCTACAGCTCCAACTCTAGAGCTATCCTTCGTTTCGGTGATTGGGGTGGGTGCCAGGAGGATCGGTCCCTACCTCTGTTTCGGGTGTGGGAGCCCCTTCAGGACATTTTGTCCCCCGGAGCCAGCCGGAGCGAGGGGTAGTTCATGGACACCTCGAATCAACTTGTATTTAGGTGCTATAGTCCTTAGACACCCCGAGTTTCGGGGCCCTTGGTAGATTTGTTCAATCTAGACCTCTTTTTGAGGGTCCAGAGGTGGCAACACCCAGATGGGCCTGTATGAAGCGATTCCAATAGCCAATGGTTGTTGATCTATTTGCCTTCTTTGGTTGTTAACTGGGGGTCCCAAGATTCCGAAGACACGGCGGCAGATTTTCGATTTCTGCCCCCGGCGGTTTTGGCCCACGGTTTTTTTTCGGCGGCCGGGGAACGAAGGGAGGAGGAGGATAGGGGTGGTCAAAACATTCTTCCCAAGTGCATCCCAGCCCTTCATTCCTTTGGAACTGCTCGTCCTGCATCTCCAGAGTGCACACCTTCTCCATCCTAGCAGGTGGGTGAGCGTGTGCCCTACGTCTATGTGGCCAGAGTCTCTCGGCCTATCGAGTGGTTTCGCAGGTTTCGGAGCAGCTCTATGCAGCTGAGTGGGAGTTGGAGCATCTACAATTCATGGCAGATGTACCTTTGCAATTCTTGAACTCGACCAGCTGAGTTCAAACACTCTTTGCATCCAAAGCTGCAGATGTCTACTGAACTGGAACCGGAACTGAGCTTGGTTCAGGACGCTGAGCTGGCTGTAGACTGTCTCAGGAAAAAGGTGCCAACGCCTGTGATCGTGCTGAAGATCCGCTCTTTGCCATGGAGGCGGGTTAGATCGGTCGAGTCGACGCGCTCAACGGCCGCTTTCGAGCGCGCGTTGGTTGACGCACGAAGACGTTGACGCAGCTGCTGCGGTGGCGGATGTTCGAGTTTTTTTGGGGGAAGACACATGGGAGAATGCTTTTCCTCTTAGTAGCTCTTGGTTGATGGCAAGTTCCAGCTCTTGTAGCAGCTTTTTCCAGGGGGGAAGTGGCGAACACGATGAGATGGGTGGATCATTCGGGAGAAGAGATGGTAGGATTTCGGCAGAAGGACTAAGGAGTCGTGAAGGACTCGGTGGCCTGCCAGTCTTAATCCAATCATTTGTGCAGGGACTCGGAACGCCCAAAGGGACTCATGACTCGCCACACATAAAGGGTCATGGGACCCGTGGAGCGGCTTTTGGAAGGATTTCCAGTGAGTCCACGGCCATTTTTCAGTATTTTTTCAGTATATAGTCCTTTTGGAGGAAAATAGCTTCAGTCGGAAAGCAGCTTCAATTCTTCTTCCTGCACGTCCTGTTGCTCGTCGTTCACGTCGCAGCTGACTCGACCGCAGCTTCTTTCCTCTCCGCAGCCCTGGTGGCTCGTTAGAACCCCCCAGCCGCCGAGACCGAAACCAAACATCCATGTGGCGGTTAGCAGCTCTGCCGCTGGCACTGGCGGTGCCGCTCGGTACAGACCTGGTTAGGGAAACCCCGGGAGTGGCCTTTGGAGTCTGCTTGAAAAAGCACGTGGGAAGGCAGCGGCCTGTTTCCTTCCAATAGTTCAACATCTTTATACTGCATGTAGTCCATTTTGCGAATAGTTTTTGATGTTCTTGCAGTCTGCGATCTCTAGCAGGACTGCTTGCGAAATAGTGTCGAACCTTAGCATCATCTAGCTCAGTTATAGTCTGGGTTTTCGTCCTCGATCCCTTCCCCTTCCTTGCTCGATCCGCTGGTCAGTTCCGTCCGCGCCCCGCGCGGGCACGGTGGGCGTGGGGACTGGGGACGGAAGTGGCGGTGGGTGTCGTTTTTCGTTGTATAGACCATGTGCATTAGAAGAACTCATTTCTTTAAACCTGGACCCCGGAGTCGGGGTGGTTCATGAACACCCCAAATCACCTCCGAAATCGGGGCGACGGCTACCCCTCGACCCCGAACAAACGCGACCCGTTGGGTCGCCGACCTGACGAGGGAAGGGGAGGAGTCTGACCTGAGGAGGGCAGTGTTTTCACGGGCTCCGTGTGCTTTTCTGTTTTCCAGAGACGACGTCCACGGGACACTGATATGTTTTCCACCCCAGGCCAGGGGTGGTGCCGTGCCGGGGTCAACTGATCGGCAGTCACATCGGTCGTGTTTGGCTTGGTTTTCTCACCAGCGGGGTCCGGACCTGGCACCCTTCCCCGGGTCCGCCTGCCTCGTGGCACCGGCCCAGGCCGCGCTTTGATATCAACTTGGATGCTCCTCCAAGAGAGCGGTTCGTTGAGGTGGCCACATACTACAAAGAGGACGATTTCAACAACAACAAACAAGAGCAGGGGAAACCATCCGGCAAGGTAATTAAATGTTTTTGGTGGGTGACTTTTTAAGGCCTTCGTTTTTCCGTGGTGAAAGGTGCCAAAAAGACCTTGATGCAACTTGCCCTGAAGAAGCCAATCAGCATTGCTCAAGTCTTCTAAAGTACCAGTCTCAGGCTGTTTGTGAGGGCTTTTCTCCAAAGTGGTTGGGGTGATTTTTAGTGGAAGAGCTTCTTCTGTGTCTTCCGCCTTGGCTCAAGACGTGCTTCTTCCAAACAGGAGATTCTTGCCATGATGAAGGCATGGGAAGAGGTGCTCGAAAGGGACTTCGCTCCCAGCGAGCAGGTGTGGAGGACACAGACGAGCGCACTGACCCCGCTCGTCCGAAGCATTCACATGCTGGAGGAAGTCTGTGACGTGTTGGCTTTCTTGAAACACATTTTAAACCGTCGTAGATAACAATGAAGAATAGATGACAGTTCTTTTTTTTGGGGGGGGCATATATGTGGGATTCGTGCGGACTATGCCCTCTGGCAGCTTTCCAATTGCGGAGTATCTCTGGAGGATTCGTATCACCATACTGGACTGGACTGACTGTATCTACCCATATTCCACTGGCCATGCACTCGTATTGAAGGCCGTTGCAATTTCTCTTTGGGCATTAGGTATAGGCAAGATTTGGGTGCATGTGTATCTTAATAGGGAGGGAGACAATGGGTTTTGGTCTATTCTCCTTCTTCCAGGGGGTCGAACAGGGAGGTCTCCCAATTTTAACAGACACCCATTTCCTGTGTGAGAGGAAACAACTTCTTGCTTCTTAAGCTGCAACCCTGTGACACCTTGTGACTGTCACCAAAGTTATCCCGATTATCCCCACAGTGTGGCTACACTCCTTGAAATAATCATGGAAGTGGATGAAATGGCCCTTCGGATTACCTTTTTCCTCTACAAATGATGGTTTTGCACTTTCATGACTGTTTCAGGGAGTGTGTACTAATACTAACAGCCTTCGTTCGGGTGCTAAGTAGCTATACGTAGCGGTGCGGTGGCCTTGAAAAAAGGGGGGGGCGCTTCATGGGACCTAGTTCTTGGAGCAGTCCTAGTTTTATGTTTTCTTGCGTTTGAGTAGCTCCATCCCTCCTGTGGTCTTTCTGAAAAAGTTTCTTTTTGTTCGCGCAATACATGTCTCACAGCATGTGGATCGGCGATGATCGCGGCATGGCCTGCCGCCAGGCCGACTGGGTGCGATTCGGAGCGCCGCAGAGCCATCTGGCGGCGATCTTTTGGTGGGACCCTAGGGCTCCTGGCCCACCTTCGTTTCGGTTCGATGGGCCAGGGGTGGGAGCCAGGGGGGTCTAACCACCGAACCTGAGGAGATGGGGCAGGAGCCCTAGGGGGAAGACATGTCGGGACCCGTGGGTGATCTCCACGGGTTTCACGGGGCGCTCAACAGATTTCGCTCGAAGCACCGGGCATCGACCGAGCATAGACCGGGGCACCGGGCATCGGGCGAGAGGTGTTGGTCTCCATGCGTTGCCTCACCTACTTCACTGGGCGAGATGTTTGGGGGGTTTAAAGAGGGCGACTCCGAGCAGTCATGATTGGTTGGTCGAACCGGCCTGGGTTAGGTGTAACATGCTGTAACTTTCGTCCAAGCAAAGCAAGCTAGCAGCGCTCGCATCAAGGTACGAGAGACATTCGGTTTCGGTGGAAAGACATGGATGAAATTGGCCTGTTCCCCTTTGTTTGATGTGAAAAATAGCTTGACATGCTTGAACAGATCAACAAGTGATCCATCAATCCAGGATTATTCATTATTGGCTGTTGTTCCAAAAGCAAGATCCAGAACGATTTGTAGTCGACTTTTCCATCGAAAGTATATATTGTATCACCAGACGTCTTCTTCTCAAGAGACGGGTGGTTTTCACACCCGTGCACTCACCCCTGAGGTGAAGAATTCCAGGAGGAGCTGCTCGGAATGCATGAGGCGCGGGATCTAGTGATCTGCGGTCCTCCCTGCATGTGAGGGGCGGAGACGGAACGGAGGCCTACGCATGACTATGAGAGAAGACCATGGCAAGGAGGACGTGGAAGAACGTGAAAGGAAGCAGGATGACACATGGAGCTTGATTGAAGCCCCAATTTGGCTGCTGCTCAAGAACGAGGTGTCACCTAAACCCCTCAGTCATTAATGAAATATGTAACAAATCACAAACACAAGATCACCTGAGAGTCCTTCGGTCTCCATACATATACATCGTGTATCTCACACTTGCCTCGTCACTCGTCACTCGCCCCAAACCTTCAGGATGTTCAGTGGGCAGAAACCGATGGGGAACAGGTTCCCAGTCCAGACAAGCCCATGGTTCCGGGACAGTCCAGACCAGCGCCAGGCAGTTGGATCGAATGTGAGCTTGAATTCCATGCTCTTGTTTCTTGGATTCAAGAACGACACGTGGGAAGGACCGGTGCCCAGCCCGGCATGGCTGATTGTGCTCGATGCCGGGGGGTGACCTCTACCGAAAGAGAGATGGAGAGTCTTCAGGAGGTGCTGTAGATGTGACAGGAACGTGCTGCCATTTTGCAGTTCATCTGTTTCTGGTCTGATAGCTCAGCTATTGCTCTGGTAGAGTGATCCAAGCCATAGATGGCAGGTTGCTTATGAGGGCGATCGTGCCAAGGTGAACAAGCAATAGGTATGTGGGTACCTAGTACAAAGACGAACCCTATTGTTCTCACGGTCGGACGTCACAAGCTCTCCCCTTCCTCTGAGGTTCAATCTTCTTTATGAGAGCCTTGACAGCTTTTGGTGCGCACGTGTAAGCAGACATTGCGCAGCTTGCGCAAGCTGGATTTCCCACTGTGCTGTCGATGCTCGCAGCGCCTAAGGATGGGATCACCAACTACCGCATGTTCCGGTTTTCTGGCGGCCAACGATGATGGTCAGGCGCGCGTTTGGTGTGTAGTTACAGTAGCTATATATACGTATAGATAGGTGAGAGTGCTCTGCATGCATCAGGCAAGCTTGCAAGCTTCATCAAGCTTCAGCTGAAGCGTGGGATGAGTACGTGATGTTTCACCTAATGCTATTTTTGTTGCCAACGAACTCTTTTGCTTGGTATGACCTTGCGCTTAAGTAGGATGTGGTGGGTCCAACGGTCCAAGTCTTTTGCCCCCCGCACGACACGACCCTGCCATGATACCCATGTACCTGCCCGACCCCCCCCCCTTCGGACTGGAGCTGCGGAGCCTCGGAGCTGCCGTCCTTCGGATGGGCTTGGTGTTTCGGTGAGGTGATCCATGGGCGTAACATGGATTATATGCTTCAGCGACTTGGAAGACCGGAGCGTTTGTGGATTTGAGCGTCGCATTTGTCTTTCTTTAGCACGAAGAGTCTGGTTCTTTTCGACGAGGTTTTGTTGGGGGATGGCGAAGGTTCTGGTTTTCGAGGTCCAGGTCTGGCCCAAAGCTGGTGAACACTGAGTAGGGTTAGTTGATTTAACGTTGATTCTGATCAAGTCCTGTGAAATGAGGTCCAACTGACCTGTAGAGAATCTGGTTTTCTTCACTCCTTTTCGAATCAATCCTAACGGTCTGAACGGTCTGAAGCAGGTGGAAGCCACAGTGCTGTAGGATTTCATCGGTTGTAGACGGCCGCGTTGCTATGGCTCCGCGATCCAATCACAGCCTAGTGACCCATCCAGAACTTTACCTGGAAGCCTCTCGTTTTTACCCAAGTCAAACCAATTGGAACCCCTTTTCAAACCCGGAGAAGACCATGGAGAAAACCAGGGTAACACCTCTCTTTGTTCACCGGTTCGTCTAGGGTGATCCGTTTGTTCGATGTCTTTCCGTTTCGGTCCTGCGGGCCCTCCACTTCGATCGGTCCTTTTCTTGGCATCCGTGGTGTCCCGGAAGCCGGAGGTTGCCGTTTGCCCGGAGGTTCACGATGCCGGATGGAGCGAGGAAAGATTGGCCGGACATCACCTTCGAGGCGGGGCCTGACGGAATGGGAGTGGCGGTGGAGCAAAAAGGTCTCCAGGAGTGGATGATGGGACTGACGGGAGTGATGGACGTGAGTGATGCCCTTTCCCAGATCCGAATTGGGACTGCCAATTCGGAAGGCCGATCAAACCAGACCCCCCAGTCAACCACCGGCCGTTTCTCGGCGTCAGTCCCATGCTAGTCCGGATCCTGTGGGGGCCTCAATGCAACTACTCGTCATTCGTCTGGGTCTGGGTCTTCGGGCCTTCGGGTTTGGTCTCGAGCTCTTCCAGCCTCCAGCCTCCAGCCCGCGTCTACGTGCGCCGGCCGAAGGCTTGGGTGGATGCCAAGTGCTGACAAGTGCTGACGACACAGCATGAGAAAACAGGGGCAAGGTGGAGGTCAGGCAGAAAAAAACATTGAAGAAAAAGAACACGTGAATCTATACCCATCACTTCACCACCTTCGTTTTCGCACGCTCTCCTTCGCGTTTCTCCGTTTGTCTCCCGCTCTCCTTCTCGATTCGAGCGCCTCGTCACCCTCGTGGCCGCTGGAGAGGCAACCTTTTGGAAGGGTGGCCAAAAGCTCTTCCTGGCCATCTCATGGCCTTTGTACCTAGGCGCCCAGGGGGACTGTGAAGCGCCTGGTGGAAAATAGAGGTGACACCCGTGAGATGGACAGGGTGGAGTTTTGGACAAACAAGCAGTGGTCATCACAGACGCAGTCTTTACAAGGAGTGCAGAGCCAGATCGACCCATCTGTAAGGGTTGCCGGACCCATTCGTCCGGCGACCGCGTCGAACGACGGCGACGCGGCCGGGCCGGTGGCGCAGGTGTGCACACTGGGATGCGCTTCGGTGGCTGGACCTTCGAACAGAACACCCGCCTAGGCCCGGGCGGGTTGTTCCGCAGAAACGGAGGCATGAGATGGAACGATGAAGAAAGACCTGGCAGGTGGGCTCGTGCATGGCGAGATGATGTGAGATGATAGTTTAGAATGATGTGAGATGGTGAGATGATGGTGCATGGTGAGATGATATCTTTTATTTTTGATGTGATTTTTTGCACTTCTTATAGCCTACGGAGATGAAGACATCCTTTTAAACGGTAGTAGGTGCTGTTGAAGGATGAACTGCCGTTCCCACCTGGACCCCACCAAGACACTTATGTTAGGTGGTGCAGTTGCAAAAATAGATAGAACTCCACAAGACCTTCAAGGGCTTTTCTGAAGGGAATGCTAGCAGTTCTCCTCCATTTCTCCGATTCCTGTTGAATCCCGGTTTTTTGTCCGTCTGAGGGATGAATCAGAAAGACCTGAACCTTGCAGCCGCCAAGGAGGGAGGCGGGCGACTCCAGCAGCAATGCCGTGATGGAACCCTCCCACACACACCCTGTGTGTTGCGGTATTTTGTGGCCTTTAATTTATTTCGTGTGTGGTTGAATGTTGTTGGGTTTCAAGTTGTTTTCTTTGGCTCGTGGTGCGAGCTATGTTTTGGAGCTACCTTGCACTATTCAGCATTTTGCGTTTCTCTTCCTGTTCCCTCTTCCTGTTCCCTCTTCCTCTGCCTCTTCCTCTTGCCTTTTATCTTTCGCTTGTGTCTCGAGTTTCTTCTCTTTCTTTTGCTTTTTCTCTTGCTCGTGCTCCTTCTCTTCCTCTTCCTCTTTGTCTCCTTCTTTTCATCTTCCTGTTCCCTCTTCCTCTGCCTCTTCCTCTTGCCTTTTATCTTTCGCTTGTGTCTCGAGTTTCTTCTCTTTCTTTTGCTTTTTCTCTTGCTCGTGCTCCTTCTCTTCCTCTTCCTCTTTGTCTCCTTCTGTTCATCTTCCTGTTCCTCTTCCTCTGCCTCTTCCATCAACCATCAACCTCTTCCTCTTCCTCTCACACCGGCCGGTGCCCGTCTGTCAGGCGTAAGCCTTTAAATATACCATGCAGGCGCCAGCACCTTCCAACAGGTCTCCTCGGCTTTTGAAGACTTAAAGGTTGCAGGTGGTGACCTGTGAAGTAGAATGGCAATGGCAATTGGCGTCATGGTGACGATCGGTGTTTTCTGTGTTTCTGAAGTGGTGATAAATCGGTGTAACTAAAGGCAATGGCCTTCAACCTATAGAAGTGATGGCCTCCAACCCAATAGCCATGGCCTCCAACCTAGAAGCGATGCCAACCCAATCAAACATCATTGGTGTTTTTTTGTGTTGACGTGTGAGACAACCCTAAACCCTGAAAACCGACACGGCGCACCAACCAGAATCGTGTGTTTTTTTTCAGCCAGCGAAATGCTTGTGGCTGGAGCCTTGCAGCCATGGAAGTCAAAGCGCCACCGAAGTCAGCCGGAAAGACCGTCAAACATCTGAGCTAATCCAACGCCCAGCTGTTTGCTGTTTGTTTCCTCCTTGAGTCCAACGCGCAGGTATCATGTATGGCTACAAGGCAGGATGCTTCACAGCATTTTTGAGCGTTTTTGTGGCCTGGTGGATCGCAGTGGTGGATGTCTTTCGTTTGCTCCTTCACATCCATCACATGACTGGCGCATCGCCTTCTTGCGTCGCAGTGGATTAAACTCGCTTGGCCTCCCACCAAGCTGAAAACACTGATTCTAGCTGCTAGACCCTGGAAGAGTTTCATCTTTCTTCTCTGGTGGGTTTCAGAGATGTTGATGTTCAACCTTAGGCTAGTGGCTACACCCACCGGCGGTCTAACAAAGCAATACAACTTTACTTCATTTCTTTTTGAACCCACTGACTCATATTTTGAGTGAGTTGAAACCGCCAACCTGCAGGGTGGTTGGAGGGTTGAACAGACACACTCGCATTTGTAGTTGAAGTAAACCACCTAGCCCTTGGAACTCCCTGAAAGTTCTGGGTGCCTTCTACCTGAACCTGATTGACCCATGTTTGCCCAAACACTGTCTCTTATACAATCAAAAAAGAGCTCCAAAGAGTTCTAGGTTCATTGACATCGTGAATGTAATCTAAACATGCTGAGACTCTACACACTACACGCAAATTTAATCCCATACAATCCCATCACAACTCTACAATACTATACAATACTTACAATACTTTACACATTCCGATAAAAACAACACACACCAAAAAAAACAACACATGCTTCTTTGTTTCGTTCGCTGTCGACCAGGTGCTTGTTTGTTTGAACTCCAAGCCGTTTCCACTTCTTCAGCTGACCTTCCAGCGTCTCCCGTCTCTCCCAGTCCGTCGTCGCAGATCCGGCACCTCCTCGAGACGATTCCCACCTTCGAGACGGCCTTGCGGGAGATCAACGCGACCGGGCTGACGGAGACAAACCGACACGGAGACGACGATTCCCGACGGATTCGCCGGGTTCGACGTGTAGACCCGGGGGGGGGAGGGAGCCGAGTGTCGGAGCCCAGGTGCTATTGCGCGAAGAGTGGTGGATTTTTTGGGTTCCAAAACAGAGAAGAGGATGCAAAGAAGCAAAGAAGGAGCCACGTGCTAGTCTCCAACAGAGCTGGGAACGCCACAAAGCACTTGGAAGCGTTCAGAACGCTCTTGAAATGTGCGTCGAAGCTGGAAGGAACCAGCATTTCTCCAGCGTCGAAGCACAGACAGCTCCAAACAACATCAACATCTCCAATCACCGGGCCCGTCACTTTCGGGCCGACCAAATTTCTTGGATGGAACCTTTGATTGAATGTGAAGAGCTCTCTTCAGAGCTTGGCTTCAGCGTTTGGTGGATGGGAAAATTGCCCTGCATTTTGTTATTCGGATGACCATGAAATCCAAAGACCAAACAGGTGGTGGTTTCCAAGACGCCATGATGATTTCAGGGAGTGTAAGCGGTTGCGAGTTGCTGTCTAAATTTCATGATCCTCACACTCGAGGTCTTTTTGTAAGGGGTGTGGAAAGGCCCTCAAAGATCTTCATCAGATTGATGTACGGCCTTCGGGTTTCAATATGCAGGACGCCTGATATAAACTCGATATATCAATGTCCCGGGTGACATCTAACTCTGCAGTGTGCCCATCTGCGAATGTTTTCTGAGCAGTGGTTCACCCTCAAGACACTGCGCAGACACACCGGATTGGACGAAGCCTGCAGTGACTTCTGCCGCTTGAGCCAAGGCAACACAGTTCATGGCTCCTCAATATTTTATGCTCTCTGGTGCTGGAAACAATGAAGGCACGCACACGAACCCAAACGGACCCACCGACCCATGAAGCGACCGGACCAGGGCTGAGCGAACGGCCACGTGCCGCAACCACCGTCCCGTGCCGCATGGAACCACCGGTGCGTGTTTTGTTCGCGACACTGCTAGAGTTCCTGTACGCACGTACGCAGTGGCCAGCTGTTGTTTGTTGTGCGATTGAAACAACTTGAGGTGTCAATAGGATGTTAGTTCCATTTAGTTTTAAGACAATGTGTTTTAAACTTTAATGAATACATTGGGTTTGTTTGCTTTTGTTCCCGGCGTAGTATATGGTGATCCAGTCAAAATGGGTGCTTTGACAGGTGGCTTTTCACTTCGACGACGGGAGAAAAACCATGAAACACCTCAAACAGCCAAAAAACGGTCGTAGTGGACGCTTTGACCACCACAGACCATGCAGTGCTTCCCTTCCAAGCAACACAGAACCAGAACACGTAAAGAGACAAAATCTAAGAACCACAGTTTCTGGGCTCCCATGGTTGCCCCCATCCGTGGCCTCTGACTCTCGCCTCGATTCGAGCTTCTCGGTCAGGTGCAGTGATCAGCATGGATCGCATGGGAGCACAGAGCCTCATCAATACGCCAGCCATACGACGCCTGGGAGGCCCATGTTTGAGCGTGGCCAGACTTGAGATACTAGATGAATCTATGATAATCTATAGGTCATACATGCACCCATCCATCGGCATCCTTGCTAAGCTGCTATACGCATGATGCTCACACACAACTCGAGAGCATGGGGTTGCTTGTCCGCAATAGCTTTCAGGTTGAATAGCGAGAGTTGTTGGTAAATGCATATCACTATAATAACAATACGTAATAGAGGGATCCACATTGAAATCCATTGAAATCCAATACGGCTTTAGTTGAAAGGGCATCATGGTGACAACTCTTTGGGAGTGTAGACGACAGCTCAGCCGTGCCAGCTGAGCAAGCTCTGTGCAGGTGCGAACTGGTTCCTGCTCCAGACCAATGATGATGCGAACAAATTGCCTTTAGATTTTCGACGACCTGTTGTAAAGTCGTATTTGCATTGGTTCTTCGGTAGCATGATGGCGGCGTTCCGCGGGACAGCGAATTGGGAAGAAAGCTGCTGTCAGACTAATCCTTTTGAAGATGACTTTTCGTACGCAGAGGGACTTTCTTTTTGAGAAGGAAGGTGCAAATCCACCAGCCTCGTCACAGGATCAAAAGGCAACCAGATTTCTATACGCTATGATTGATGCGTAGCATGATACGGATATGTGTTCAGGTCACAGGCGTAGCATTGGAACAGAGACCGGACGCAGATGCTTTTGGTACTCATCTTATAACTTAGTCAATTAATCCAAAGGGCCTTCTCAAGGTAGGGGGTATTTTGAGGTGTATCTTTTTGAGCTCCATCTCTGACCCAACGCTTGCAGAGACACAGATTCATCCCTTCCTGGTCACTGCCCAGGTACACGAAGGAAGATGTCTCGGTGAACTTCGTTTGGGACCGGGGAACAACCGTGCCGTTCGTGTTTCACATACTGCGCCGCACCTGTGCGGATGCCACCGGCGGGTGAAACATGAAGTCCAGCAGATTCGAAGTCCAGCAGATTGAGTGAACAGTGACTAAGACTAATCAAAAGGATTCAAAAGGAATGAATAGCTGTATGCAACTAACACCAAAAAATACCGTCTTCATTGATGTTCTTTAGCTTGGAGGTTTCTAGCTCTTGCTCGCCTTCACCGACCCAAAGCTCGGTCGTCCGCTCCTCCGCTCCTCCGGTGGTCGAGGACGTGATCCACAGCTTTCCGCTGAAGAATGCCTTATCGGTCTTCACTTGGGTCGCTCGGAGCCGTGTTTCAACCACCATCGGTCGTAGCCATCGGATCGGTCTTGCCGCCGCCCGTGGTCGTTCTTTCTCGCCGCCGTTTTCTCGCCGGCTGGGGTGAAGAGGACGAAAGAGTATGATGGGTATAGGATAGGAGATGATAAGGAGATGATAAGGAGATGTTATGCCTATATGAAGAATCCGTGATCCACATGATTTGTTTGACGCAATTCAGGGATGCCAATCTTTGGTGTTTGTGTTGTTTCATGTGATGTCTTCTTCGTCCTCATTTTTCAGGATCGTCTTGTGCCTTTTCATGGTGGATGTTCATAATATAGGAGAGAAGGCCTTAGCGGAAGTGGCAGATTTTGAGGTCAGTCAGCCACTAGAGGGCACTTTGTCCTCAAGCAAAAAGGATCTCCCACTCTGATTCTGAGAATCTCGATGAATCTCCCAAGTATCCTCATTCCTATAGCACTATAGTGGTTTCAGAGTAATTACCTAGAACCTGAGTGACCTCTGTTTTCAACCACCAACCACCCAAAAGATGGTCTTTTTCCTACTGTATCAAAACAGAGGTCAAATTGGTTTCTAGGTAGATGGCACAAACCCCAAGAGGTCTTTTAGATTTTAGATGGGGCTCCAAAATCAACGCCTGGCACCTCAGGGGTAACTGGGTGCCATCTACTCTCAATCCACGAAACATCACAATCACCCCCAGGAGTCACGTTCGTTCGTCGCCAGGGAGCGGTGGATGTGACGTCGGGGCACCCCGACGGCACCCTCGGATCGCACCCCGACTACCTCCACGTGACTGGCCTCTGGTTCTTTGGGATCTCCGATCCTTCCCTCCTTCCAATCCCGATAGGCATGTTTCGCCTCGACATCGACGCCTCGTTCGCCTGGAACCCCACGAGGTCGCAGTGCCCCGAACGAACTATTCGCAGCTGGTGCTGCGTGGCCAGGAGCCGAGACTGGAGGAGGCCCCGATCGACAGCGATCCGCGACCGCCGATGCTCCCCGCGACGGCCCACCGCCTCCGCCGCGCCCAAACCCATCGCGGGGATGTGCCGCGCGGGCCGCGTCTTTCCCGTGCGCGGTCGGGAAACAAGGCAAGGCTTCCGCTCTAGAGAGCGGAAGCTTAGGAGCTACCCGGAAGGTTTCTGAAGAACTTGCTAGCTCACGGCATCTCACGGCTCCGTTCTTTCGTCGCGCTTAAAGCGAGAGAGAGAACCACCTGCACTGCAGGCTTGATTCGCAGGTGTATCTTGATGCGTTTGAACAAACACGTTGCGCCCGGCACCACACAAGACTGTCTCCCAAGACATCATTTTAAACTGCGGCTCCTCAAACACAGGCACTTCCCTTGTCCATACACCATTAAACAATATGAAACAATGACATATGTCATATGTCCTTTGCTGCGAGTAGACAGCATAGCTGTGCAGCAATGCATAGCTTGCACATCAGGTCTTGACACGGTCTGTCGCTGGAGTCGAGAGTTCCGAATTTCTGGCTGGTGCGACGAATGTCTGGGTTCGTTGGAGGAGACATAGACCAGTCTTCAACCAAAGCCAGGGGGGTCTCCCAACTCATTGATTCGTGCACTATTACAGTATGAGTCTTGTGGATCCGAGGAAGAATCCGAGGATCGTCGCTCAACATGGAGGTACTGTAGCTTTTTTGCTGCGTCCCCGAGTCACGACGTATGGTCATGCTTGGAGTTTTTTTTTTCACCATGTTGCAGCCTTTTTTTGTGCCATCTATCGGCCTTTTGGTTTTGTAAAGAGAGACACTGAAACCGAATCTGGTGCACAATGCAGGTGCGACGTTCGAAGAACCGAATGTGGAATCCGGTTGATTCCAAAGGTTTTTTCATGTTTTGTTTCACCATCTGGGCGAGAGATCTTTGTCCATGTATTACGCCTCGGGGCTTTCCTCCGAGCGTCCAAAAACGGCGGTCCAGGTGGCACTTCTCGTGGAGCCCCATACGGACGAGGCATCCGGCTGGTCCAGTCAAAACAGAGTCCCACGGAAGAGAATGGCATGAAGAAAGCCAAGAAAAGCTTCAAACTTACATTGAAATGGCATGCATGACCGACATGTCCATAAAACCTCCCTCCATAAACCTGAGTGTTTCCTCTCTCTTTTTGCTGAGCTACCACAGTGGCCTGCAGTGTGCGTCACGTCGCAGTGGCCACACACAGAGATCATGCGAGGTGCACCTTCTGCAACGGTTCCTGAAGCGTCATGGGACCAAGGGATGGAAACACGCCATGTGCTCAGTGCCGATGTGCCTCCGATTTCAAGTCGTTTTTTGGCTTATTCTGACGCATTGAGTGTGTTGTACCTGCAATTTCTGGTGCATTGCGCAGCAGTCAGGTGATTTCCAACGAGGGCCTGCGACTGGAACCCTGAAATTTCTTGGCGGCACTGCGCTACGCTGGCGCAGTGCCATGTGAAACAAGTGCCTGACAAAGTAGTGTCATGTTTTCTCGTGTCCCATCAGGCAAGAAATGAGGCGCAGCTCTTCAAGATTAGACGAGCTCTGTGGAAGAGCTTGTGTGAGTGTATGTGATTCCCACAGCCCACGTGTGTTAGAGCCAATGCAGCCTGCAGTAGAGGCAGCTGTGTGTCCGAGGAGCTATGGCAGAGAGCCGTGAGAAAAAATCTGCGCTGCGAATCGCGCCGACGTGGATTTCTACAGAGGTAGCCAGTGACCTGAACTAGGACCCGTAACCAGGGCTACCCAACTAGGATAGTCTATATAGGGTTTATTCAACCTCTGCTGGTTGAAAAGGTTTGACAAGACTTCTCTCCTATGATGATGTGGATGAAGAAGGAGCACGCACGTTTGTGCTTTCAAGCAGATTTGTGCTGGGAAACCCAAAGCAGGAGGCGCTAGGATGCATAAGATTTCTGGTGTGGGTGCAAGGCTTTTCAAGTTTGCAAGCCTTTCAGCTGCGGTGTGCATCAAATTGAGTCGAACACTGCGTATAGTTTAGTCCAACAAGTCTTGTTATTCTAAAAGGTTTCTAAGAGGACCACTTCACGCACCGTTGGACCACTTATTAAGCTGCTTGGTCTTTCCGTTACATCATCTTCCCTAACACTTGCCCCATCGATCCCCATCATCGCAACGTGGCGAACACTTCGAGGCATCGATGCCCTTGGACGTGGAGTACTACGTGGAACACCAGCTCCTCACCCGTCCGCATCAGTGACGGAGCGGACCAGACACCCCAGAAAAAGACCCCAGGGACCAGGGAGGTGCTTTTGGGATCCTTTTTTGTATCTAAAGTGGGTTGCATGGAGGATGACCTGAGAGTTTCATACTGAATGTGTCTGATTTGCCTTCAGGCCGAGGTCACAAATCTGAAATATAGCTATATATGACCTTCATATGACTCGATGGTGTGGACGGATCGCGGGATCTGACAGGGTCTCAAAGACACCGCAACCAAATCCCGGTCAAGCAGATCTTGCAGTGGAAGGTTTCTTCGACCCTCCAAGAGTTTTGTACTGCAACTGCCCTCGTTCGACCCAGCTGATGAACAAGCACCCGATTTTTCGAGGTCCGCTAGGTCGATTCTGGCAAAGAAAACGAGGAAGCGAACGCACGTGCACGGACGTCGCGCTTTCACGGACGTCGTGCCATTTCAGGTTGAAGCAACCATTGCAGGGTGCCCAGGAGTGCGCAGGCATCACAGATTCAGATCGTATTCTAGAATATTTCTCATCACGAAAGCTAGCTGTAGCTAGCTGGAGTCTGTCTTGCTTTAGCAAGGAGGGGTGGGAAGCCAGGACCTGAGTCACAAGTATGCCACATACCCACGAATGCCTGCCTTCCATGTAGCACCAATGCGAGCTTCTGCTCCTGTGTGTATCACACTTAAGGTATTTGAACACATTAAAAAAAATGCACACAATACCCTGGCGCCACACCAAACTCCTCTGGATGTTCTGACTTTCTTTGTACCAAACTCCTCTCCAAGGCTTCGTGTCTTTGAGCCAGTGCTGGGTCTTTCGCCCAAGAAAACGGAGCCGCCGCTGTGGCACAAGCGCGCGACGTTGATTGAAACGATCAGCGCGGCGTTGGTTTAAAGGAGGCATGCTAGAAGGGAGCACCCCACTGGGGCGAAGTTCTCCGAAATTGAGTGTTGGGAAGGCCCGTGAAGGGCCCTGTTGGAGGTCTCAATTGATTGAACTTGACGGCTATAATGTAGGCATACGGCATTTATATACACACCGTACATGGAATGTTTGCACATCTTCCGTGTTTTGAATCGTGTTGAATCTATTTGAATATGAAAGTGTCACAGTGTGCTATCCATGTCGTTCTGGAAGAGCCCGTCTGTAGTCTCATAAGCGCATACATGTTTTGAGAAGACCGACATGACCGACTCATCCCATTTCACCTGCCGTTTCATCCGTTTTCCACCACAAACCGCTTGTGTTCGAACACGTCGACGTTCCACGCTAATCGCGTTGTCCACGCCTCTCCTCGCTTCGCGTCCACTCGCAGGAGGAAGAGCTCTTCGGTTTCGGTGCGACACCGAAACCGCGTCGTCGTCGTCGGACGCGGAGGGGTTTTTTTCGGGGCTCTCGGAGTGGTCGCGGAACGTGGAAGCGGCGCGTAGAAGAAGCGAACGTGGATCCTCTGAACATCGGATGCTGAGCAAACTGGAGCAGACTGAGGAACCATGTTTTTTTTTGCAGGCAATATAGTCTCCACTTCAGTCGATAGTCTCGTGTAGTCTCGTGTATCTTGCGAGATGTGCGACAATGTATTGTTTGGGGAAATGGACCGTCGAGCACTACAAGGACATGTAGACAGCATCATGAACAAACAAGAAAGGTTGGCCAAGTCAGCGGGGCCAGGTGGCAGTCCCTCTAGCTCGCGGGGAACTCAGACATTGAAGCCGGGCTCCGTTTCAACAGCCTCGACCTGGTAAAGAAAGAGGGTCTTCCAAAATCGGGAATCTTCTATGGGCCACTCAAGTTTCAGTGACTCTGCACGGCCGGATGTGGCAAGTTCTTGAGGATGGAAGCTCTGCCCCAGAACCACTGAAGTGAAAGGTTGAACAGCTCTTTTTCGCCCACCCAGTACCTACCACTACAGGGTCCTAGTTCAGGTCTCCCAACCTCTCTTGGCACTTCACGAAAGACATTCAGACGACTGCTGAGGCAAAAGGTGGTTTCAAAGGCACCAGCAGGAGGAGGAGGAGGTGCAAGTTTCTCCCCCCCTTGCGCCCTTTGCTTCGTGTGTGTGGAAAATGCCGGAATTCCGGAATTCCTATATACACATTATATTGTACATCCAGTTGAAGATCCGTCAAGGCAGCCAGCTGTGTCGAAAAAACACCCCATGTCTCCAATTGTTCGATTATCTAAGCTGTAAAGTGTAAACTATATCAATCGAAGTGGACAATGACCTGTTAGTGGACACTCTGCCTTTCAGGGGGCATGTTACACTTCCATGTTTGTTGGATAGGCCTCGGTTACTCACTTAATAAGTATTATTTTACATGTTCTAAGTTGAAAAAATAAGAGCCTGGAGTCGTAGGGTCTCCATGGCGTTCTTCCAACCCAACCACCTCGTCACGTCCGGGGACAGACGTCCAGTCCCGTTTCCACGGGGCATCCGTCTCCGGACCTGTCCGGGCGCGGCCGGGGACGTGGAGCGGCAGGAATTGGAAAGTTCCTGAAGACGAAGAAAAGGTGTTTGGCACCAGGCGCCGGTGCGCGCCGGCGGGTGCTTTGAGACGGGATTGGACACTGTGAAGAAGATGACGGACTTGGACACCATCAAGTTCTTATTGACGACGGTCTGCAGTTGAAAGTCCAATTATACCAGGTTCAAGGTGCCGGTGGAGTTTTATTCCTTCCATCTTGAGTAGGCCGCGAATCTGCCGCCTGCAAATTGATGGTTGAAAAGCCAAGCCAAACGAAGAACTGTTTGCGCATCACGTGTCTCCGTTCTTTTGCAAGAGGGCTTATTAGGCAGTTACTTGACGCTACGTAGGGCTTCAAGCAGAGTTTGAGCCAGGTACAGTAGAGCGGAGGGATGAGGATGAGTGTCCAGCATTCATGATAGTCCCAGTAATTTTCCTGCCATCATGACCAATGACCAGCGGGAGGATGCAGGAACTTTGAGCAAGAGCCGGGCAGCCCAGGAAGTTCGATGTGTCACGATCTCCGCATTCAGTGGAGACCCTCGTGCGCGGGGTCCATGCCGGCCAATGCGACTCCAGTGCAGATGTTTGTGTTCTTTTTCATGATATATATATATAGATCTATTAATTATACACATAATTTATAACATATAATTACCCTAGAAGTCCAAAGACTATATGCTGCCCCACTGAAGTAAAGCATATTCCTTGACTCGGGTCACCGAGTAAGAACATTCTTTTGATAGAATAGTCTTTGACTCCCAGGGTATATAACTACTATATAACCCATGATACACCATGAATTGAGGAGTTGTTGCACTTCTTTCTCCCATACTGCAAAGAGAGTTCCCTGTGGAATGCAGGCTTTCGACCGCCCGGTTACGCCCTGAAAGGTTAGTGAGAGGTTTTTTCACAGCCCATCCCATATGTACCACTACAGGGTCCAAACGTTCAGGTCTCTCAACCTCTCTTGGTACAGAGCTCGGGGTGGTTTGCAAGGAAACCATCCACAAAACGTGGATGTGACAGGGGCACCCCGACTTCCTCCGTTCGTACGGCACCCCGTCTTGTGACTCCTGGACTGCCTTTCATTTTGCTCAACATGCTTTTAGTTTTTCGTGAGTGGCTTCATACTCTCCTATCCGCCCGAATGAATGGAACAGACTCCCTTCATTTGATATGAATGATCGGACGTATAGCCTGTTACTTGGTAGCTCCCCAGACGCTCCAAACAGCCCTTGGGTCCAAAACCATAGGGTTTTGAGGGTCCAGACCCCTCCATATGAGGGTCCGACCCTGCATATGAGGGTCCAGGAGCGTCTGGGATCAAACCACACACACAGCCATTCTTGCAGGTCACACGAACCCTCAATCCTCTTCCGGCAAGATCGCAGCATCGGCTCAAATCCACTACTACCCGCGAAAGGATCCAGCGGTTCAGAAGATGTTCCGCTGGGCACCTGAAGGGCATGTGATTTGCAGCCTCCAGCCATTTCCAGATGAAGGAAGGTGTGTCCTCTCGGTGCAAAAGACCTTTTTGCACTTGTCTCCCTCATCTCCCGAGTCCGAGTCCAGTCTTCCTCGCACCCGTGCCTCTTCGGCTCCGGCAACTCGACCTCTTCGCCGCACGACGAGCACATGGCCCACGGCCTTGACCGAGTTTGAGGCGTCGCGTGGCCACGGCCCTGAAGGGCGCGAGGAACCATGCGAGCTCATTCTAGAAGAGCTGATTCCAAGTCAGATTCAGCCGGAGAAGACGAGGGGTGACTTCGTTGCGCATGAAGCAGGACGATGTGACCCGTGCAAGTTCTACTTTGGAGTGCCTTGACTTCGTTTTCCAACAAGTGTATTTTGCAGACCACTTGGTGCCTTTCAAGGGAGGGCCCCCAAAGTGTTTAGTCATGCGGCAGCTTTACCATCCACGCATCCAGGGGTCCTTTGTTATCCTTTAGTTTTGTGCCGAGGGGTCTATATGGTTCAGTTCTGTTGTTCTGAAACAGGTTACACCTTAGCATGTGCCTTGGCTTCTGACACCCAGGTTACATCCAAGCCATGTCGCTTTGGTGACAGGTGCTCAAAATGCCACTTTTGCTCGCCAGAGGGAGCAAAGCAACGCTGGAAGACCTTGGCATATGAGAAGAGGCAGAAAAAACGAGGTGAAAAGGCTGGTCAGTAGATGCGATTCCCATCCTGAAGTAGATACTTGGACCATTGATGAACTTCAGTTTGGTCTTCAGCAGGAACCCCGAACAAACCTCAAAGCAAGTCTACTTCAGGAGCCTTTCTGCTTAGTATTTGGAGATTCAGGGTGCCGCCACAGCTTGTCTGTGCGGAAGTTAAACCCGGTTGCTCCAGCCGCCGAGTCCCGTTGAGGAGGGCCCGCGAGGGGTCGGAGGAGATTGAAGCACCACGGAAGAATGGAACACCCATCATAATACCCTCTGACTCACTAACATAGTGACATAATCTAACATGGAAGTGAAAAGCCACCTGTTCGTAGAGGAAAAGGATCTTCCCAGTGGCCATTGCCCATTTCCATGTTAGTGAGTCGGAGTGTATCCACAATGCATGCATTTGGTGCATTCATTGCTTTCATCGTTTACACGTTCTACCTTTTGCGACCTGTGAATGGGAAGGATACCTGGCATTTGGCCGGGTTGAGCTGGCCATTTGGATGCATAGCACCTTCCGGTTCTCCATTGAGCGGGACCGAGAACTCTTGGGACTAATCCTTCCGTCTCCATGAGGCATCTCCCTTGGATAGGAGTCCAGGGTCATGCTCTTTCAGTATATTTTTTCTTGGAACAAGCTGTTGGCTTGAAAGGACTTCAGCTACGTCTTCTCCTTTTGCAAGCCTTTTTTAAGCCTCAGACACGAGAAGACAGACGTTGCCCACGAAAAGGTCTTCTGGACCATCTGGACGCGAGTTAAACGGAACATAGCAGGGAAAGTGAACATTGATTGGACTAGGCAGGGACTTCCCTGTACCATCCTGCGCCACTGACATTTTTCCATGGGTGGCATTGTTGCATCGCTTGTCTTGCTCCGAGCTAGCTGTAATGAACAAACAAGCATCGTCAATTTGTGGGTGCATGCATGCTTAGTGGGTCGGAGGCCATCGCTTCTAGGTTGGAGGCCATTGCTCTTAGGTCGGAAGACCGTTTAGGCCAACTGAACAGGGTCCGAGAATCAATGACAAACTCAGCCATTCTCAGAGGTCTTTCAAAGGTGGATAAAGATCACAAAAAGGTGGATGTTGTGCACAGGAAATTCTCAAGTCACTGGAATTTCTCGGCACTCATCCTCCCTTCATCCTCCCTTCCCTCAGAAAAAGCTCGAGCCAACTCGTCGTTTGGCCAACACATTTGCCAATCCTTTGTACCTGGGCCCTCCAAAGTACCTTAGAAAATTGGACAATGACCTGACCCCCAATAACAGGTACCCATTTCCGAAATACTTTTCGAGCTACTTTCTCCAGATGTCTCCGGTTTTTGGGGGTCGACGCGGCCGACGCGGCCATCCGTTCGAACCACCCCGACCAGGTCGGGCAACGCCTTCTGCCACACCTGCGCAGCGGACCCTTCACGACTTCAGCAGGCGACGCCGGTCACGGCGGGACTTGAAGCGACCGTCGCCCCGGATGCGAACCACCGCCGACGGCCGCCCCGGCGGGTCGCGGCGTTCCACGCGCGTGGGTTCCGCGTGGGTTCCGGAGACGGCGCCAGGCATACCTAGCTGTCTTGGAGGTGATGAGACCCTTGGAGGCGAGAAGTGAGGACAGTTCCGAGAGTGGCACTCCTTCTTCCAAGAGAGGTTGAACAGCCCTATAGCCCATCCCATATGTACCACTACAGGGTCCTATATGGTCTCTCAGCCTCTCTTGGTTCGTGCGATGCTCTCAACACAGGGCTCCAGTCACTGGCCCTAAACGCACGAAGAACGGCGCCAAACACGGCTGTGCCACTGGTTGGCGGAGCTGGAGATGGTGCCAATGGTCGAGTCTTCGGTGCCCACTTCCACAGACATCCACATACTGAAAACCCATCATGATGATTTCAGGCTTGACGATGGGCATTTTTCCGACATCCTATCCTATCCACATCCATCCACATGATCATTCCGTGGTCTTCATCCTAAATCCACTTCGAGTGTATCAATCTCCTGCATCCTGGTCAGGTTGAAACCTCCAAGCTGCTCTCCCAGTGTATGCGCTGCGAGGGCAGTTCTCGTCGACTGCACGTGTCCCTTGGTGGCGAAGGGATGCACAGTCGATTGGAACTCAGTGCGCACCCAGGGAGGGTTTATTTGGGCCTGAGTAGACTGTTGGTTCCAAACTCCCCACCAGACATGGATAGAAAAAGCATATTTCAACCCTCTTCAATTCAGGAGGTTGAAGTATCATCAACAGTCTACGATGGATCAGATGGACGCAATCATGAATCTTCGCATCTATGGTATCCCCAAGCAGTACTCCTGCCACAGCAAAACAAGTCTTGCATGAGTAATAGCCAAACAACGCCAAACACTTATAGTTACATATGACAACAGTATATAACTTATAGTCAATCCCTCGCAAGACTTGAAAGCCAGGGTTAAGAAGCGTGCCGTGGATACGTTGCCAGTGAACCCGTGGTCGAGCAGCAACACTCGAGGAGTCGGTCAAGTCAAGCCAACGTCTGAGTGCGTCACCTCGACTCCGCTCTCCAAGTCCTCCCTCGGTCCGGGGTCCGCTCCGGTGGTTCGACCGGTCAAGCCCGTTTCCGCTCCGGTCGCCGCGATCGGCCGCCTCCTCAGGTCCTGCACGAACATCGACTGCTGGGGAGCTCGTGATGTGTTCACGAGTCGTTTTAGGACCGAGGACCGATGACGAGCACGGTCAGCTCATGTCCACTCGACAGGGCCGGCAACAGGGCCTGAACTCAACAGGTTGAAGCTCAGCATGATCAGTTGGCGCTCCGGCGCTCCCTCGATCGGAGAGGCCGTCCGGTTGCGAGAGATCGGTCGACCGGTTGGTGGACGAAAAATAGGTGTTCAGGGGTTCATTCATGATGGGCACCTATTTTGCTCTGGGTACCAAAAACTCTTGAGCTATATGTTGAGCTTGTTTTGAAGAAAAACGTGAGTGGATGTGGCCTGTACTGTACTCCTCTGTTCCTGGCACTCCTTGAAACCAAAGCCAGTGACGGACGCCAGGACCTTCCCAGTGACCCAACTTCAGGATTGGTAAGTCTACAAACCTGTTGGTACTTCGTGACCTCAGCCACTGGGATCTCAGCCGGGTCACTGGGAAAGGTCCTTGGAGGAACTGCTCTTCCAACGGCAGTTCTCACGGTCCAGTCGGTCCCAGGTCCCATTTTCTTCCGTCGCCAACAAGCCTGGCGAGAGCTGAATGATGCAAAGGTGGGGACCGACCAACTCTGCTGGGGCAGTTGGGAAGATCCGAGAAACCACCCATCGAAAAACACTCTGCAGGATGCGTAGATAGACTACTCGGAATAGCTTGATTCTTGGGCAGAAGGGCTGGGCTTGTTGCCTGCCATCCATGGCAGGCCGTTGGGTTCGAACCTTTCGGGTTGACCGGCGACAAACCCGGGTGCCAGGGTCGGTGCCGGGGCGGACGTGGGGATCAGTGAATCACATGCCAGACACGACCTGCTTGGGACTGCCATATGTGCCGAGAAACGGCCAGGGGTGGTTGACTGGGGGTCTGGCTTGATCGGCAGTCCTATGGCAGTCCCGTGTTTGGGCATTGAACATCATTGACTGCCTTGAGCTGTTTTAGTCGGGGTGCCCTGTCTGGAGACCTGTATATGTAGTGAGGTGACCCCGAACGGAAGCAGCTGGTGTTTTCTTCTTTTTGAACCAGGTTTTCTTCTTTTTAAAGCACATTCCCTTTTCCTCGGTGATTTGTGGTTTGAACATGTTTAGAACTGCGATTGTAAAGCTCCTGGCTGAGAGCTCCAGCTACAGCTACAGCTGCTCAAGCATTATATAGGGATAGATACTTGAGCTCCGAATATCAATGTAACTATAATGCACCAGTAGCACCAACATTCAAGTTCTCTTCCTGTTTTGCTGTGTTCTTGCTTGTTTGAATTCATGGGATACATGAAACTTTTCAAACGGCGTGATCACGTTCCCACTGTACCTTAAGATGTGCTTCCAGTTCTTGAAGATGCTCAACAAAAAGGGTCCCAACACCGCTGGTTCACTCCCAACACCTTGTGGCCAAGCAGGACAGCTCTTTTTCTCCACAAAAGGTGGCTCCACAGGTGGCTCCACAGATGCAGACCATCGGATGATATCCTTCCTTCTTGTCTAGTTTCGATGCATTTTCGTGGCCGAACTCCGAAGATCCTTGTGGGGAGATGCCTAGACTGTAGGGGTTGAAACACCCTTGACTTCTTCCGTCGAAGTTGCCAAGAACCCTTGGCCACACGACTCGGCAGGAGTCCTTGTGCAAGATACCAAGTCTTGCGACGCAATGGTGAGAGTTGAGTGAGGCAGCACCACCTCCGTTTGCACTGGAGCCGCCGTTGTGGAGCCACCGTCCAGCCGCGGCCGGCAGGAGGAACGTGAGGAACGTCATGTCATGGCTTACGGCAGGTGCTGTAAGTCAATCCGTGTCAAACCCAAGAAGCACTGGTTGTTGGAACGACAAAGGATTTTGACCCACACTCACATGAAGAGCCTTTGAATGCCTTTGATTTTTGGCAGCCGAGACAACGGACTAGCTACAGTGTGAATGATCAAATGTGGCACTGTGTGTATATAGAGCTACGCTCGAACCTCGCCCCAGGTTCTTTATGCGACTGCTTGGACCAAACGTTTGCTTTACGAATCCAAACACACACACACACCATTCATGCCTGAGATTGCCATATCGTGGTTCACTTGTCATATCTCACATGATCGCCTCATTTCAATGATTTCACGCCTTCCTGTTCGCCTGAAAAAGCAAACGCCGATCGTTCCCCAGATCCAACGCCGATCCGCACGCGTGCAAGACGTGTGCCGGGAACGAGCGGCCAAGCTGCCAATGATCCAGTTAGCGCTTGTTCGACGGAAAAATCCAGGCGTTTCGTTTTTCTTTTTTTAGGAGGCGTTTTTTTCCCCAGCACTCTCCAGGGTACAAGAAACAGAGAGCTACACTCCCTGAAATCATCATGCTTACAGTAGGGGACTGAACGTTAGAATATGTTAGAACATGAAAATCCAATCCAATGTCCCTACCTAGATACGTGGAGTGAGTGAGGGAGTGAGTTCACCAACTGTTTTGGTATGTTATTCACATGGGAACATCTTGCGATCATCTAGGTAAACGGTCCCTGGAACTGGAGGTCAACATGGTTCCGCAAATGGTCTTCCAAGGGAGTCCACTTCCGTGTGAGTTCCAGGGTTTGTCACCATCATCGCTCGACCGGTCGACTCGACTGGCACAGCGTGGCTGGCAGAAGGCCGTATACAGGCAGCTGACAAAGCTTACCCCAAACCATGAAATCAATAGAAATCCAAGGGGGACGAGCAGGCATGGCATTGTCATTTCCCTGTATAGTGTAGACTGGACTGTCTTTTTTTCATGTTTCATTTCTCACCCAGGGCCTTTTCAAAAGCTTTACAATCCATGTCTGGGGAGGTGTTATGTACCTCAAGAGTCTGCAGAGGCCGCTGTCCCATCTCGCTGTCGCCCGGTCCTGGTGGCCCAAAAAGCAGTCGGGGGGCCATGCAAAGTGATGGCCGGCCTGGCTGATGCCGAAGCTTGGTTTGGTTTGAGGCCAGCCCTGTGAATGCTATGTTTAAATGTCATTGCATCTTCACCAATGTCTGGTTGTATAATGACTAATCAAACATACAGTATTATATATATATATATGCCAGGGGTCACAAGACGGGGTGGTGTTTGGTCCCATCCAGTGAGTGGATGTGACAGGGGCACCCCTAGCCTCCGTTATTGTTCAACTACTAAATGGTAATCCAGGAGTCACAAAGGAGTGGGGTGGTGAAGCATTCCTCCCATCCGGAACTCGGGGCCGCTTTGAGCTGTGACGTGACGGCACCGCACCGATCTATCTTCCTCCTCTCCGGAACTCGGCACCCCGAGCGACATGCGACTCCGGGAGTTGGTTTATGGTGGTTTCATAGTGGTTTCGGAGGTTCGATGGCACAGACCCCAAGACTAGAGGTGGTTTTACATCTGAACCCCCCCCATGTCAAGGACATCTTCTCACGAGGTCTGTGCCCTCGAAGCTCTGAAACCACACCTTTTGTGTTCTCAAGCTCGGCGAATCCAGGGACTCAGTTTGGGCCAATAGACATCGAGCACCTGCGGTGACGTGCATCCCCCGATTTACTTGTCGTGGTGAATATTGGTTGTTGGCCCGGTTCCGAGTTCGACCGCCCGTCCAATCCCAGGAACGCATTGATAAGGAGGTCCGAAACCCGCGCAGATGGGATGTGTCGGTCAGACGTTGTTTTGTTGTTTAAGATGTTCAAGAGAACAGAGACGTAGATCTACAACTCAGTTGGATTTTCCAGGATGGTCAGTGGTCAGTACACGCTGAAGCTAGGAAGTTCCGGTCTACTAGAGTCAGAGGTTTCCTCATGAGTTGGAAAAGGAGCTGCTGGTCGAAGTGGCAGCGCCGTTGAACTGCAAACTTGGCCCTCACATGGCACCCGTGCAGCTGCTGGCAGCAGGAGCTGCTAGATGCTCTCTCCAAAAAGGCTCGCCTGGCCGAGAGAACGGCATCGCTGTGCATGAGCCGCATCAGCCCTTGATAGGTGGATCAGCAGGTTCGTCTTCGAAAGGCTTCTTCTTGTGGCATATTTTCTGACAGTTCTTGGAAGTGAAACAGATTCCAAATCCACCACATGTTCTTTAGATTTGCACGCGGTACAACAGTCAAGAAGAGAAACCAGTGTCAGGTCGTAGAGCTCGTTGACGCGGAGCTATAGGTGATGCCATAGAGACTATAAGCAACTGACCAACCTTTTCGTTCTTCTCTTTTTTGGTTTCTGTATCTCCCCCTCTCTCCCTCTCTAACTCCCTTCCTGCGTGCTACTTTCAACAATGGCATTGTCAAAGTCCCAAGTGCCCCTTCCTTGTTCTCCAGCAGAAATCAGCCAACTTCTTCGATCGCAAAGCATCACTTGCAGCACCTGGTTCTTCACAGCAAGTCGACCGCTCGACACATTCGCCCCTCGCAGCCTGCAGGAGGGGGACATCGAGGTCTCACCCGAGGAATTCGTGGACACCGATCCCTTAGAGGAGGTGCCGCACTGTGGCGCTTCGGGCCGACATCCACGACTCGTTTTTTTTGGAAGAAGCGAGCGAAGGTCGAGACGCGGAGCTTAATCCGAGGTCAAAGCCCAAGCTGGACCCTGTTCGGGTGCGTTGGTATTCGGAAAATCGACACTCAAGAGACTCCCTGACAGTTCTTCGCTTTTTGTATGGGTCTTTCGTGGTCTTACTAGGCTCTCGTGATTCGATCCACCAGCTGGAAGAGCATCAACTCATTGCCACAGCTGGCTGCCAGGGCCGGGGTTGGTTCCTCAACGGATGAACCTTCAGAGTCCACGCTCCTTTCAGCCGGGTTTCGCTGCTCCGAACCGCCAGGAAGGCCCAGAACCGGAAGCCCAGGCGGGTGCGCTCCGCAGTGAGGGGCTGCGGAGATCGACACAGGTCGCATGTACCGCCTCCAGAGACGTTCGTTCTCTAGAGTTCATGGGACATGACCCGAAGAAAACAACGGGTATAGTGACTGTACCAACTTTAGAGACTCCAGGTAGATCATTTTGGGGATGGGTCGTGCCCACCTTCGTGCCCGATGTTCTTTGTCCTGGCGCCATGACCCACAGAAATTTGAGTGTGAACTTCCTCAAAACACTTTTTGATGCTTCCTGAATACGTTTTGATATTTTAGTTTACTTTTTTGATATTTAAGTTTGACTTGAGAAAGGGGGGGGTGGACGAAAGGTTGGGAAGCAATCGAAGGTCAGCAGCAGACCAGCAGCAAGCCAGCAGCAGACCAGCAGCAGTCCAGCAGCGAAGTAAGTGATCTTTTTCCCGCAGAGCTGAACCTGTTGACCTTTTTCGCGTGCCTTCGACTTGCGCGCTGACTGCGCTTCGACTTGGACCGGCAGGAGCTCGATCCAGGCTTGCTGGAGTTTTTAGAAGCCAGCGACAGCGATAAGGACGGGCCAGTGAAGCTGAAGCTTCTGCATCTGAAGATTTTGGGCCATTTGTGACCGTGTTGTGACAATGAACTGCAAGGTGTTTGCTGCTCTGCTGCTCTACTGCTTGATACTTGCTTCCATCAAATGTGGTTTTCTTGATCAAGTGTAGCTAAGAGTATGTGCGATAAAGATATGACCTGGACCATCCAAGGGGTGTTGAATGGGTCTCTAAGTTCAGAGGCAAGCGGAAAGAAAGGGTTGTGGAAAGGCCCGGGACTTCAAGTAGTAAACGTGTATATAGTCGATTGGACACCTGTTGGATGCTCCTGGTTTATGATGGTTTATGTAGATCTAAGGATTGTGTCTTACTTACCAGTAGAGGTCGGTTTCCGAGATGAAAAACATCGATCATGATTCACATGTTTGGGGAAAGGTCTGTATACAAAGCACCTCTCTGCAACATGCGACAACAACGATCCATGCCGAGATCACACGGACACAGACCATCGGTCCCCGGAAGACCGCCATTCACGGCCCTTCATGGACTGCACCGTTCGCGACTCGGCCGGTTGAGAGTCCACCTTCGACGGGGGGACGCCCAGGAGCCTCAAGCTGGACCCTCGGAGCAAGAGTTAGGCGAGAAGTCCCTGAGTCGAGCGTGCTGGCAGCGTGCATCGAAGAGGTTTGATCCAGCCACTCCAGTGTGGCCAAGCAGATCATCGTGGAAATTGGCTCCTCTAAGTGGTCGAAGATGCACAATTTACAAGTCCAGTTTGACCCAGTATAACTTGGTCTTTTGCATCCTTAAGTCGTGTTTTTGTATGACCACGACGTGCAGTAAAATGAGGTCATTGACCTGTAGGACTAATGAACATAATTTCTTATCACTTTTACGACTCTCTTCATGACTGTTTTGATGAGACGGAACGGCGGGAATGCAAATGCATCCGCATGCTGTTTCCCTGCCGGAACGGCATGTGTCCCTGCTGTTCAGACCCGTTGACCAATGCGTCCTGCGCTGGCTTTGCAGGCGAACTTCTGGAGGAGAACGCCAGAAGCGAAAGCTTCAGAGAGCAACTCAGTGAAGACTTCATGGCAGATATGGGGGTTCTTAATATACCAGGACCCCCTAAGGGGTGTCGATTGATAGCCCCGAAAAGAGGTTAAGGGGTGTCCATGAACCACCCCGACAGTGGGTCCTAGTATATGGTTCTATTTTTTTAAAGAGCACTCTTCTCGTCCTGTTCGCTGGGTAGACTGGTCCCGATGTCCCGAACCCCAGGGGGTCTGGCGATACACACCTATGTATGACCTTTAATAGCTGCAACTCGCTCGTATGTGGGGTCTGTATCAGAATAAGGAGACTTTTTTTTGTGTTTTTTCCCCGCTTGCAAGTTAATTTCTTTCTCTCACCCATGGATCTAAATGGCGATCTCCCTCTTCCCCTGACAGTGCATGCAAAGTTGCATGCAATCATGGCATATTTACCTACCAGGACCATCCGAGTGTCCAAAACAACAAAAATCACCAAGTGGTGTCAGGGTATGGTCCAGGTACCTTGGGCTGGCCGGTGTTTGGGTGGGTTTTCTTGTAGGTCCATATTCCACTTCAATGGGATGGGTTTCTGGTACTCCCAACACCTCGCTTCTCCCGTCGGGATTTTTGTGGGACCCGGTGTTTCACCTGGCCTAGTCCACTGGATCGACTGGTGTCTCTCCTTTGGGAAAACCTCTGTTCTTTGGGCAAATCCATAGCTAGCGGTCACGGACCTCCAATAGCTTGAAAGTCCAAGTCTTTTGGCAAATCTGGTGGTGATGCATCTGGTCTCTGATGTCAGACTTCACGGTGAACCGACGACCGACGCCTTCAAGAGGGACTCACCTCGTCATGAACGTGGTGATTTCATGGTGATGAAATGGTGCGTTTGGTGGTCCCCAACACGTTTCCTCTACACCATGCCGCTGGTTGACCACACCATTCTGAATTCAAGCGGGGGATGCATGGTGGGTATTTTTGCATTCATTCTTCGAGGATCCATTGGCAGAGTGGCAAAACCACAAGCTGGTTTTCATGAATCATTAGAGGCCCCATTTGGGTCCAACCTTGGAGAGACTGGCACAAGTGGAAGAAACAAGGCACATCTCTGAGCATCTGAGCATCTCTGAGGCGCAGGAAGATCGGTCTGGACCCTAACTGAGAACTACCCTGCAGAGGACTAGATGAGAAATAGTCTGAACCAGGGTGTAGCCGCCAAGGCTGAAACTGCCTAGGCTGAACCGGTCGCCCTGACTGGTGCTCGAAGAACGCTGCGACCAGTCAGGGCTCTTTTTCTCAAGGGAGATTTCTCGAAGTGTTTTGTTTGTTATATTTTTTTTTTTTATGTATGCAGTTATTAGATGTTATTAGATATTAATAGTTAAATATTACGTGTTTGGTGTTTTCTGAAGCAGGAAGATCTAGCAATTCAATATGATTTGTTTGTAGATGGTTCGCTTTGCCTTGAGCCAATTTCTGGGAGAGACTCAGACGTTTTGGGAAGCAACGCAGACTGGTCGAGGGGCTACACATGCAGACCTTGCTCTGCCAATGATATTTTGCGCAATGCGTTGCTTGCCGTGACATGCCGAGGATAGCAGCTTATATATACATACTTGCGGACGAATCCCACTCACGTGTGCCCAGGCGGAATTATTTCCACCTATCGGCACAATCCTGAGTCGACTCCTCAGTTCTTCCGCTTTTGTAAATTTAGCACGCGAAACAGCCAAACAGCGCATTTTACTTGTTTCTGTAGTTGCACGTCTTTCCAGCCTGCACTTCTCATTGAACACACATTCACACCAAGACTTGATATTCAGTGGATGAAGATGAACACATTGACAGAAGGCTTTGATTACTTTAAGACTTTCCCTTCCTAGATCTTCCTAGAAGTTGTCTTTGAACAGAAGGCATCAAAGAGTCACTGCCAACTATGGCCACAAAAACCTGCGACCTGGTAGGTGAATACTCTCCAGGAAAAGAGACCTTTTTGTCACACCTCACTCAACTTTTATGACCAACTCATTATCTTCACCTCCCAACCTGATGGTCCCAGTGTATCTTTGTTCTCCCTATGGCACCGACGCCTCTGGCCGCACCGAACCACCGAAATTACCGCGGTCCGAGGTTCAATGTGACCCTGGGACATCAGCGCATCAATAAGACGGTGGAGCGATTGCAGCATGACCACGCAGCCAAGGTGGGGCAAGATAGACAGGTTTTGACATTCCCGCCAGACATGACGTCAGTGGGGTTTGGGAACACAAACACGTCACCTTGCTGTAGTTGATTTTGATACCATTAAGGATGCTTGGACCCTCCTTAGAAGGGGTCGAAGCCTGCGGGTCACAGGGGTGATCCGGGCCCCTCGTTTTTTGAGGGTCCGGATCCTTAGGATATCCGTGTGACCTGGGGGGTGGGTGCAATTGGCCCGCTCGAAGTTCCAGATTTCAACGCATCCAGATCCATCCAGTGCTTCAAGCGAAACGCGTGCGTTTCGCTTGACTTTCCCCCCCAGGCAGTGCTGTTCTCCCTCGTGTTCTTCGTCCTTCACGGTTTTGGTGCTTCGAACCCCCCCCCCTTTTCGGACCCACCGAACTCTCGTCCGACCCGAACCGCTGGTATGAGTTCGGAGAAACGGGGGCCCGGACCAGCCGAACCAACGTCGGAGCTGGGGACACTGGGGTCACTGGGGACTCTGTCCGTCCCAAAAAACCGATTCCAAACCACTCTGCGTCCGTGCGCGGTGGAGCTCTGGAGCTTGCTTGGAGCTGGGGGCGTGCGTTCGCGTGTCGCGTGTGCTTGTTTCCACCGTTGGTTTCGCAGTGTGTGCTTTTTGGGTGGTGTTCGCGGAGGTCCAGGCAGCCTCGGACGCCAAGATCAGCTTGGAGAAAGAGGCGGCTGACGACTCCGAGTTGAGCTGTAGCTGGTTAGGAGGGAGCGATTCAGGAGGGAGGGTATCTACCTTCAGCATCAAAGGCTATTTTAAAGGCGTGAACGCAAAAACATCGGGTTTCCACACACATTCTGAAATACATCGGGCTTTGTCAACAAAACAACGGGTTTTCCAAAAGCACATATTTTTGACATTCTAAAAGGCTTTTTGTTGATGCATAAAGGCATTGAATGGGCGTCCGTTTGTGCCCGGGTCCAATTTTATTCCTCCAGCCAGCTCGCATACTGCACAAAGAGAAGCAAGAGCAACAACTGACATAATTTTATCTAGAAGGTTTCTGCTCTGATTATACAGAGTGGTGGAGAACATCACCAAAGACCTTCACACCTCAGACATACTGTGATGCAAAAATAACGGGTGGATTTCAAACCCGTGCCGTACTCGTACTTTACCCGTACTAACCCGTACTTTTAAACATATATTGGGATATTTAGGGTATTTGAAAAAATCACATTCACAACCCGTGCCAACCCCTGCCAAGCCCGTATGTTACTTGTACAAAACCGTTTCTTTTACTGGGTCGGTTGCACCTTCAAATGGAACATGTGTGAATTATGTTCTTAACCGTTTTGCATTTTTGTTGGTCTATACACGCCTGAAAACACAATCATGTTTGTTGCTTATATTTGGGGAGGCCTTCTGATGGGTTCAAGCTTGAGAAATTCAGTGGCACGCAGCCTCAATTCCTGATGAAAACTGCGAGCGAAAAGGTGACAGGATGAGAAGGGGTCAGTGAAACATCATGAAAAACATCTATTTTCAAAAACATCCAACGGTTCTTGTTGCGGTAAAAAGGAGCCGGAGCTACGGGGAAGTTCCTGAACGTACTTGCTAGATGTGTTCTATATAAACCATCGCCTTCAATGACCAGTCAAAAAATGGTTGACTTGGTTTAGTGGTGTAACATCCTTAGTAAAACAAGGGTTCTTTGGGATGAAAAAGACCATTAACACAAGGGAGGTTGGGCATCTGTTGGGAATCCCGCACTGCTCACTGTGCTTTAGCCGACCCACTCCAGGAGCAACGCTTGAAGCACTTGCAGAAGCAGGCTGATTCCCGGCCCTTGAGAGGTTGAACATGGGTGATTCACAGCCCTTGGCTTCGCCCCTTTCGACCCATCAAGGACAGGCTGAAGGTCTGAGTTCAGGTCATCCTAACCTCTCCTGGGCCGGATCTGCCGTTGGAAGCACTGCTGAAGCTCCGTCCGAAACCTCCGACGGGCGACGGGCGACCGATGCAGGCGTCTTCCCCCGCCGGTGGATTCGGAGGTATCGATGCAGTCGTCCGAGCTGTGTGAGTACAGAGAGTTGGATCCGGGTTTCGGCACGGATCCTTGGGGTTAGGACGAAGCAGTGGCGCTGTCGGACAAAATTGGTACATGACTACGACAAACATGGCCCCCTTGGTATCCCTTGGTGTCAAATGTTTCTCAAAAAACATTGCCATATATATTGCCATGATCAAAAGAGGCACCTCCAAACGAGCTGATCAACCCTGCCGCCATGTGCTTGCGACTATTGACCTGCCATGGATGTGGACGCTGAAGAGACTCCTGCGACACCGTCGCCCCTCTTTTCCTGGGTGGGAGCTTTGGAGTCTCAGTCCGGCCACTTGACAGTAATAAAGGCGTATAACAACCAGACCCAGACAGTCCTGTTGGTTTTGAAGCGATTTCTTACCATATGATCCATATAGAGGTTACTCTTAGACCTACTCTTAGACCCAGACAGTCCTTTTGGTGAAGGGAATTCTATACCAGCGAACTTTAAATATCATTTATAAAGCATCTTTAAGCCAGTTGGACCAGATGGACAGCCAAGGCCAAGGCCGTGAAGTCCATGAGGCCTTCTCATCCTATGTCGATTCCCTCGCTGAGAATCTCTCCAAGCCCGTCACTCCGGCAGACACCGTGCGACGCCCGGACAGTCGTTTACCCCGGTTTCGGTGTCTCGGTGTCTTTCGTTTCAGACAGATTTTTATGTTTTGAACACCCCAAGCCATCCCGTTATAAACCACGATATTTCGCTGGTAACCAGTTCCAAAGACTAAAGCCATAGACCGGCAGAAAGCCAAGTTCTGTAGAAAAAGTGGCAACTGGGATGTACTGGGAACCTTTATACTCTGGATTTATTTCTTCTATCCTTGAATTTTAGAGTACTGTCATTTCTTCTAGCCTTGAGGTTTGGGATGATTTTTCACCACGGACGGACTTTTTTCGCGAGTGGAAACCAAAAAGCATGCAGGTATGCGTTTCAAGGACCTCGGGCAGCTCGAGCACTGCTCGGCTCGCCACCGGCAGATCGCGCTTTGGCGTATGCCAAGGTGGCTGACAGGGTCATTGGAGACCTGGATCGGCTGGGCCTGGCAGTGCGTGCCCGCCGAGCCCGACGGCAGCTGCCAGCGGAGGGCTCCTCGCCGCGGCCTGTTGAGGATCGAACGCCTCGCAGAGTTCGGCCGATCGAGGCAGGTGGTGCTGAGCAGTGCTATCACCAGAGACTCCAGAAGACTGCCAGGGAGTATCTGGAGCGCTTTGGTGAGGAGGGCGAATTGGACCTTGCTGGGGCACGGGAACTCTTCAAGAAGACTGCAGGATTGGAGTCTAGAAGCTGCTATACTGCTGCAGGCCTTGAACGAGATGCTTTCAAGCAATTGGGCCAGTTGACAGAGCGAGAGCTGGTTTCCTTGATTGATGCCGGTGGAGGAGCTTTGGGGTTCTGCCAAGCAGAAGGCCGTTTGAATGTGAATCGACCCTCAGCGGACGCCAGTGCAGTGACCCTCCGCTGTGAAGAAAAGCCCCTGGTGACCCAAGCAGATTGGAACGCCAGCTTCGGGCAGCCGCCCGCCTGGAGCGCGGCCACCGGCCGGACCGGTGGACGGAGGAGCCATCGGCAACAACTTCGGGAGGAGCTGAGGGCGGAAGGATTGCCTCCATCCATCACGGCTCTTCATGATAATGTGGCCTTGGCACGGGTTGGAAAAGCTGTGCTGGATGGGGATGCCAATGAACTGCTCCTCTTGGGGAGAAAGAACTCCTTGTGGCGTGGAGCCAACCCCAGCATCCTGGCTCCTGAATTGCAACAAGTGCTTGGGACTCAATCTTGTCGATTTCCTCTCCTTTTTGTGGCCGCCTTCCGTGGGGACATCACCATTTGGAATTGGCTCACGTCCTGGCTACGCGCAGACGATGACTTGCCTGCTCACTTGCTGGAAGATGTAGAGGGCTGGTACTTGCCCATCATCCTTTGTATGGCTCCGCCGCGTCCAAACCAGAGCAAGGACAGCCAAAGCCTCTTACAGAGCTTTTTTCAGTTGGGGGGGCGGTCAACTTGAGCGTTTGCCCATCTCTATATGTTTGCTTCTCCCCTGGAACGAGCATTGGGAAGGTGATGCCTCAGCCCAGCCATTGCACCTGCTGTTGGAGCGTGACACGTGGCCGTGCCTGGTCGAGCAGCTGGTGGCTCACGGCGGCTTTCCGCACAGCGAGGAGCTCGGGCGAATGGCGCTGGTGGGGCGCATTCTGGCAGAACACGGGAAGATGAAAGAGTTTCTGGACGCCTGTGCAAAGGCTGGCGAAGATCTCCGGCCTCAGAGCCAAGCCATGGCAGGGATGTATTTGGGCATCTTAAAGAACACGGTGTCCGAGCTTAGATGTCTTCAAGCTTTACAGGCGTTGTTGGAACATGGCCTTTTGCCATATGCACCACTCACACCTTCGTTGGGGCAGTGGCCCTTGCATGCGGCTGCGCGACACAATTGTGTACCAGTGGTGAAGGTGCTGCTTGTGGCCAAGGCGGATCCGTTTTCTCGCAACGTTCATGGGCATACAGCTTTGGATGTAGCGAAGGCGAGTAGGTCATGGGCAGTGGCAGCGCTCATACGCCGTGCCCCGCAGAAGTATGCGGAGGACATGGCCCAGGCGTTTCTGCGGCATTTGGAAGCTCAGGCGCGGGAGAAGGATGTGCTGGCGGTGGCTAAGGCTCTAGCTGACATGGTTCAGCAGGCAGAGGCCGAGAACATTTAACATGCAGATCGTGCCAAGTGTTCTTTGCCTGCGAAGGGAGGCTCTTTTGTTGAACAAGGCAATGAATTTGACATTTGGCACAGCCGGCAAAGCCGACTACACACACATGTCGCTGCCAAAGATGGTTCCTAAGGAACCCCGCGGCAACCGTTTAATGCTTCTTGCACTCAGACATAGTTGCACATGTGAATCTCCTGGCTGCTGGGTTGCAGGGCTCACCGGCTGCTTTCTTTCGCCACGATCGTGTAGTTTGGCCAGTCCTTTCAACTACAGCGTTCCACGCTACGCCAGGCGGCTGCGGGTCAATTGATCAACCTAGCCAAGCTTTCACAGCAGGTCGGACTGGGAAGTCGAGTGGCAAGACCTCTGTCAAGACATGGTCTTTCGTGGTTGGGATACCGATCATGAACAGAATAGACTACCTGGGAGTTCAACCTAACACGGCCAAATCACCTCTCTTGTCATCGCTTTGAATTGGAGACCATCGTGGCCGCAAGCGTTGAATTGGATTGGAGAACATCTTTGCTTTTCACGGTTGCAAGCTCAGTTGAGTCTAGGAGTTTTGCAACAATCGGAGACTCACCTGTTCAGGAGGTGGAAGTTCGAAAAGCCTGGGAAAAGCTGACCAGGTGGGGCCGGGAAATAATTAGCAGAGGATTTGCTTGAAAAGGATCTGAGGCTGAGTAGAGAAGATGCATGCGAGCAGGTGGCTCAGTCATGTATCTCCGACAGTTAATTCTCTTGTCGCTTGCAGCTGCTACTATATACGTTTTGTAACATTTTGTAACCGTTAAGTAGTCAAGACTCCAATGCTTTGCCTGTTTTGTGTTTGCCTGCCTTGTCATGCAATACTTGCCCTGTCACGGTGTGGTGGAAGGACACAGGCAACCAAAGCAACACGCTTTGGATGGAGGAACAATGCAGCTCGCCCTTTGGCGAGTAAAAATCAACTCAACAAGTTATCATTTCCAGGGCACATGTCCGGCTCACCACCGTCTTCAGCCACGAGTTGGTTTCTCTTAAATGATCCTAAATTAATCTGATTTCTCAGCTTCATTTTTGGACATTTGCTGATGAGGAGAGATTCCAAATGGATTATCTGATAACTTGACAGAGGGTGTCTCATCGATGACCCATAAGACTCATGTCTTACTCATTGCCTCATTGCTTAAACAATATACCAGCACCTTCATGTCGGGGTCAGCTGGCTGGAAGCCCCCTACTATCCGGGATCTCCAGACAGGACACCCCGAAAGAAGGTCCAGGTATATAGAGACAAAGCATATCCCAGACACTCCATGTCTGTCATATATGCCTACATTGACCCCCCAAACCACCCCAATGTAGGTGAATATGCCATACTTGGAGTGTCTGGGTATTGAAAGAATCAGATCATCGAACCTCCTTCTGCCCGAGCACCGAACCCGCACAAACCCGGTCACCGGTCAGTCGAAGACTCGTCGCGACACCGACTCGCGACAGAATGGACCAACAGCGCGATGCAGCTGAATTGGCCCTCTTGAAGGCCAAGCAGGTGCACGCGCGCGGTGTTTTTTTTTTGGTGTTGGGGGGATCACGGGCCGTCGAAAAAATAGCAACGCGCCGTCTTTTTAACCATTTTCTGAAGACAAAGCGTTTAATTATTTGTGAGATCTCGAGCTGACATGAGCTGACATGTTGAGAACATCTTCTTCACCGGTACGTGGATGTAAGGATCCATGACGAACAGCAACGAAGCAACGAGCCGATGCTCCATTCCAGTTCGAAGAGTAACAAAAAGGGTTTGCTTCACATCCAAACGAAAAGGGTCTGAAGCATTTTTTTTGTCAGATTTAAACCATATGTTCCAGACAGGGTTTCTATGTCATTGATCCAATCTGCAGTGAAATGTATGCCTGCGCGGGTGAGTCGTTTCTTTTCCTCCTCCTTCCCGTGTTTCTCCAGGGAGGCGGCGCTTCCTCGCAGTATGCCGGCAAGGAGCTGTTGGTATGTTTTTTTTTTTTTGGGGGGGGGGAAAAGCAACACGTCGTGGATGCTGAACTTGGGATGGATGAAAGGGAGCCGCGCGTCTGGTTTTTGAGGGTTCTTGTTGAGGGGAGATGGGTCTTCGTAGTTTCTTTATGCCCGAAGGATCCGGACCCTCAACAACGCCCAGGGTTTGGAGGGCCCCCAAAGCCCTGTGATAGAGCGTTCGACCCCTTGAACAGGAGGATCCGGACTCGGACATCCCCAAGGGGTAGAATCGACCAATGGACCTTCAAGAAGCTTCAAGAACCAATGCGGCTCTCAGGACCACTCCACTTGCTCAGTCCAAGGCTAGTCTGTGTGGTACAGCTCGGTCAACCATGGTCAACCAGTGGGGAATGGGTTCCTGGGGAACACCTCACCTATACACATGATCTCAGGTTGAAAAGGGTGAACCTTTTGTCGACCTGTTGTTTATTTTGCATGATTTCCTAGTAGTTGATCGGGGAAGATTGCTGAAGTCCCCTTGAAATTCTCCTAGATTCACCCTTCGTGCTGTTCACATGCTCTCTATCCGGATCACGAGACAGTCAGACTCTCAGACCATTCATTTTTTGAAGTCCTAAGCGCTTTGAGGATCTTTAGGTCATGGGCCATACATAGTATTTATTTACATAGTATTTACATAGTATTGCTTCGGCTTTCACTGCATGGTCAGACTCGGCTGAACTCACGACCACCTTCACCACCTTCCCTCCCTCCCCTCTCCAACCACCGAGCCTCCTCACCGACTGAGTCGAGGAGCATCAGGCAGCGAAGGACGTGGCCAAAGAGCTGCAAGCGAACGAGGCACGAACTGCAGCGAAGCGAGATCAAACCCGGGCGGTTGTTGGGGTGTTTTCAGGGGCCCAGTTGAAGAGACGAAGAGAAGAAGGGGGACGGTAAGAGATCGAAGAGAGGAAGGGGCCCGATCAGGGTGGGTGGGAGATGGTGAGGGTGTATTTATGATTTGCTTTCTTTAAAGTGGGATTTTTGTGGAGGATGCGAACATCCATCCAACGTCACAGGAAATGCGGAGTGTGCAGAGTTTGGCTGGGCATTGCAAGCATCCTGCAGATGTATAGATGACAGTTTGAATCTTTTGTAGTGAACCCAAGAAACTGACAAGCCCAGACGCAACCCTGGACCCTAAGTAGGGGCCCTTTGCCCGAATCCTCGGGTCAGGGGTCCCGAACTAGTCCCTATCGTTTTGAGGGGGTCGGCCTGTTTTTCACGGAGCGTCTGGGTGGTTTCTTAACCCTAGACTTCCAAGACCATTAAAAAATGGTTGACCTGGTGTCATGTAGTGTAAAATCCTTAGTTGATTCGGCAAAGCCTATTAAATTAAGGGTGGTTGGAAGCCTAGGGTAAAAGAAATCACTCTCCGCTCATTGTCTGAACATCGGTTTCCGCAAGGAGCATATGCACGTCGACGTCGTTGAACCGAGGGGACGTACGTCGAGACCAGACATCTGTTCATAGGGACGTCACCGAAGAAAGAATAACCATTGTTGAACTGAGGACCCTGGGAGTCAAAGACTATCAAAAGAATGGTCTGACTAGGGGACCAACCATTCCCTAGAAGTCCATGTTCGACGATTTTTTGACCGGCTGAAGTGTTCAGGAAGTTCCCGAACTCAGGTCCCCTAGTCAGACCATTCTTTTTAGAGTCTTTGACTCCCAGGGCATTGTTGAACTGAGGATGTTAGGCAAACTTAAAACCAGGTCAACCCGGTACCTATACGAACGCATTGGGCATTTTTTGCCGAAGAAGAACAAACACACACCTCATCGCGATGTTCATGGTCCCTCTTTCTTTGTATATTTTATATTACCTGGAACCCATTTTGACCTTTGTTTTGATGGGAAAAGGCCCTATTTTGGGTGGTTGGTGGTCCAAAATAGAGGTCATTCAGGTTCCTTCCCGGCACGGGGCGGAAGCGTCGAGGCGGTTTCCCGGTCGTGGTGCGGCATGTCGACGGCGCCGGTGTCCCACCGAACGAAGCCTCCCCAACACCCCCGGGCGACCGCGCGCGCGCCTTCCCAAACCGTTTGGACCCCGAGCCCGGTAGTGGTGGCTTGCCATCCTCTTCATGTGAAAACCATATTGTATTAATCAAGACTTGCGGAAGGCACCGATTCGGAACATGGACACACATCCCAAAACATGATCCAAACAACATCTCCACACATCTCCGGGTGTCCAGAGGTGAGGTCCAGCGGGGTCCATTCAGCACTCCGACTGGGGGGGGGTTCCAGGTCCCAAAAACGTCGACGTCTTTCGTCACATCACATCACGTCCTTCGTCGAATCCCAGACACCTCCATGGGACTGGCATATACCTACAGTGCTCAGGTGCTTTGGAGGGTCTGTCTGGGGCAGCAGTCCGAACTGGCAGTCCCAGACTCGTCGTGTCTGGGACTCGTCCTCAGGTGCGGAGGGCCAAGAGAGCCATCGAGAAGGTCTTGACCTCAGAGCCAGGTCGTACACCCGGAAGCCAAGTCGCGGGTACCGAACACCCTTCGGTGTTCGGCCCCGAAATGGGGGGAACCCGGGGATGTGTTCGGCACCGGTAGGTCCGGTAGGTGGTTTGGACGTCTGTTACATGTGAAGGAATCGGATTGGCCCCGAGGTTTTCGAAATCCCAGATCCTGGGATCTCTTTTCCTGACGATGTAATGACTCGGCGGTTAGTGAAGCTTCTGAACATGCCAAGGACGTCAGATCTATCATGTCCATCACAAGGATGAGTGAAGGACCTGTATCACTTCGCAAGTGGTATCAGCCATCAAGGGCCATATAGCTCTTCCGGTTCCTCGGTTCTTCGTCAGCACCATTTACTAAGGACCGCCGTGCGCGAGAAGAAGAGGAAGTCCTTATTGAGGCGAACGTGCGTCTGTCCTTGAGGTCAATAGCTCATGGCACTCCATGGGACGGCCCCAATTGGAGTCAATGTAGGATAATGTAGCCATATATTCCATACACTCCAGTGGGACAGCTCATGTGACAGAAACGCATTGGCAGTGTCGTCCGCAATGTGTTGTCGTCCGCAAATGTCTGCAAAACACATGGGCTACGTTTGAAACTCGCGATCATGTTTAATTGACACCCGTAAACCACCCTTCCGATGCAAAGGAACACCGGCATGCTTTGGTTAACTGCCGCAGAGTGGACTCGACACCAATGAACATGAAGTGCCAGTGGTACATGTCTAGACAGTGCCTCTTATCTTTGCGGCTCTTTGGCTTATTTAGTTGGATGTTGTTGGACAGGTTTGCGTCAGGCTTGCGTCTTTTGGTGGATTGTGATGACCATCAGTGACGATGTCCAAGCAGGAAACTGTGAGAGATGTGTGTTGGGTGAAATTGCATGAAATTGCGATGACATCGACCATGGGGAAAGACAATTGTACGATTTTCCTTTGGAAAGAGGGTCCGCCACCAAAGCCCTTGGTGCGGTGTTTACCTTTCACCTCAAAGCCGCCTCAAATGGCCCGGTAGGCCATCAAAGCTGAACAAGCTCCACAGGAGCAGGGTTTTGCCAGGCTGAGAGCGATGTGGCTAGCGGACGCAATGCTGCAACCCACATGAACACACGCAATGACACATGTTTGGGGAGTTCACCTTCAGCCAAGGTGAAATCAATGCATTGGCCATGCCCGAATCATGCCGTCTTGGGGGTGTTCTCGGACCTCGGACCGTCGCCACGCTCGGAACCACGGTCGCCACCGTCCCGAAACTCGGCGCAGTCGGAGTCGTGGTGTCAGTGGATGTTCTGGACACGCCGGGTTTCGGCGCCTCCATGGAGTCTGCACCCAACTCCGAAGTGCTGGCGTTTGTTTTCAGGGTCATAGATCATCATAGATCATCATAGATCATATTGCATTCGTGAAGTGTCTGGGTCACAGATGGGACCATCAATGGTGCTGACAAATCCAGCCTTGGTTGGTGGATTTACAGGATCTCCTGAGCTGTGTACAAGCTGGCAAGCTGGTCCCCACACATGACGTCATGGGACTGGAAGAAGCAGACCGCCCGATGCCAAACAGAACCCCATGCCGGCCCATGCCGGCCCATGCTGGCAGTCCTAGAGGACGGTCTGGTATTTGGCACTGACCCCATCTGGCTGTGAGTCAAAACCAGGAGACCTTGGTTGACCTACCGACGTCACTTGCGCTCCAATGTCTGCGCTACCTGGAAGGTCCACCTACCAGGGAGTAGGTGTTCCGGGTCATCCTGTCTGGGTGTCCAATAGACTACCCTACCCTACTTTATAGGTCTCCAGACAGGGCACCCCTTGGAAGTGCTAGGTATATTGATGGTCTAGCAAACTCAGGGTCTTGTGTGGGTTCAACACTACAAGCAAGCAGTTTACCTTGTCCACAGCAAGGAACTCCAAGGGTTTTGACACCAGACGAGAGACGTCCCAAATCGACGGGAACCTCCTGTAACGAAGATCGGCGCTTCGACGACGGTGCATGACCGTCTGACGGAGTCATGTCTGACCGGCGCGGTGTGGCTGGGGTGTTTGACCATCAGCGGCACCACGGTTCCCTCAAAAAAGTCACCACCCTTGGCCTTCTGGTCATGGAGGTGCGGTGTCGAGTGACCTACAAAGGCGTTGGACACTCGATGTCTTGTTGGGCACTCGATGTTTTGTTGTTTTCACTGCTACAGCAGCAGAATTCTATGTCGCTCGGCATTTTCATGTTGCTCGGAGATTGTAACCATGTTTCCACCATGCACACAAAGGAGACTTACATGTGTCGTGTCGGTCAAAGTTTGACCCCTGAACATGTCAACCTACCAGGTTGGTATGGTTTTCCACACCAACGGCTGGTTCGTGACCAAGAAATATGGAGACGAAAACCAAACCTCTAGTGGACTCAGGAGGATGAGGCTCAATACCATCAACTGAAAGGCAGGAGACGACTAAAGGAGGTGCGGCCTGGGAATGCCGCAGATTCCTGAAAGGAAGAGGGTGGAGAAGGGTTTAGGGTGGTACACTCCACACCAGGGAGGTTGTGAGATGCGTGACGTGTGTGTGTGTGTGTGTGTGTGTGAAGTCTTGTAAATGTTGCCATCTTCTTCGGTGTAACATGGTGCAACAGGTGGATGTGTTGCAAGCCGTGTGCTACACAAGTAGCAGGGCTGAGAAATCACGGATAGTATGAGAGTCATGAGCATACGGGAGCATGCGCATCGTCACCTCTGATTGGAAGACAATGAAACAATGTGGAGAGATGCACTCTCGACAGCAAAAATTGTAATCTTTTAGGTGTACAGCAAGTACCCAGACACTCCATGTATGGAATATATGCCTACATTGACCCCCCTGGCACCACCCCAACTGATCGGCATATATGGTATAGTCCCATGGAGTGTCTGGGGTATGGAGATGATCGAACCGTTCGGCAACACCTCCGACATGAGTTTTGGTGCTTGGGAACTCGGAGATCCATTTTTCTCACCCGGGCCCACAGAGCGGGGTCCATCCTTTTTCGCTCTAAACGGGTGCGTCGTCCGCGAAAGACAGCACCCAGGTCTCACCTCACCTCACTGACTTTCTTGCCCAGGTGAAGGTGGATCAAAAATTCGGTCGCCCTCAACCCCACTGCCACCGCCCGCTTTTCTGGCCCTTGAACCACTGGCCACCGCCACCAGGCACAAGACCAGCAACGCGCTCGTAAAGAACTCATGGAGGACGTCCGGGAGGTGCGGAGCGGCGTCGATCGGAACGGGCATCGAACGGCGGCCCGTTGCACCCAGAGGAACGCCATGTTCCCGCGAAGCGATGTTCGGATGGAGGGTCCACGAAGCTGAAGATTGCTGTTGATTCTGAACCCCAATTGGACAGACCTGACATGATTTTCCCCTGCAAGTATGCCATGCCAGGCCATCCATCTTTCATGGCAAAAGACTGCGGTCATTGAAAGATGGTGCTTGGATGATAACAGCTCTGTTAGACCATGACAGCTCTGTTAGACCATGGTTCAGTGGCATACTCCCATAGCGTGGAGACTCTTGATTTTACTTCCACCTCGCCCAGAGATGGCAAACCCATGTAAAACCTCTGAACAGTGCCGTCGGGGTCATCCATACGTCGATTCCATACGTCTCGTGGGCCGTTTCTTCTATGACTCGACCAAAGAGCCTCGAGCCTCGACGACGATGTCCAGCGATTCATCATCGATGGTGGTTCGATGCCCCGATGCCTAACGCGAGGCGCGTTTCGACTACGATGTCCAGCGCGTCCTGCAGCTCAAGGAGAGCTCCGCTGCGAAGCCGGAGCTATATGCTGGGGCTGTCCACTGTAACAGTCAGTAAACACCAGTAAAGAAGCACTATTTTGGATCAAGGTCTGCAACCAGGCCCCATCATCATCCAAAACGGGCCCTGGATGAGACATGGATAGATTCAAGCTATATTCAGATATTATATATTATATGGATGGACAATCTAGAGAAGAACCCCCCTGAGCAACAGAACCATGAGTGGATAACTGGGCAAAAATGGTTGAACTAGCATGCCACATCCGTGACTCACGTAAATGGAACAATTTTGAAAGTATCTTCCAGAAGGGGGATGAAGTTCACCTCATCCTGTTTGTGTCAATGTATACAGTGTATACTCTAGCCTCCCAAAACCATTCAAAGAGTGCTGACCTGGTCTTGTATAAAATCCATTTATAGGTAAAACAGATAGTTTTTCACAAAAACCAGCTTCTTGAAACAGAACCTTGTCTCCATCAGTTCGGCCAGTCAGTCACTTCCCGATGTCGCTTCGCGTGGGATGCCACCTGCGGTGCCCGACGGCCCGAGCTCCTCTCTTGGAGGCACCCAACTCCTGGTTGAAGAGTAGTTACTGTATACACTGTATACAGTTACACGATACCTGGAAGTTTCAGCCGTACAACATTGCTTCCTTTTCATGGCCTTTCAGGCAGAAGTCTTGCTAGTTGGAAGATCCAGGTATACTTTATAGCTACGCTATATACAATTACCAAGTAATTAAACATATAGATCATCATAGATCTACTTGCTCTGTCGTTGGTTCTTCCTTATTCCAGGTCTGTTGCTTTGCTCGCTGGTATCCAACCCTCCGATTCCGGACCCAAACCGGTCCGCGACGTCGTCACGTTTCGGTGGATCGGTCCGTCACGCTACGGATCCAACGACGGACTTGCAGGTCCCAAGAGTTGGAGTTCAGCAGTCCAGCATTGGGATTCCGCTTGTCTAGGCATGAACCTGAATCTTCCAGCTATATGCAGGTGTATCCTACAAGGGTGGGTCATTACTTACTGTCATTTGCTGCCTAACCTGCCTGGTTTTTATAGATGAATATATGAAAAGGCAGACATGTTGCACAGTTGGAAGATCTAGGTATGGGATGGTATGGGTGTGTAATGGTGTGTATCAAGATGTATATTATATAAGTAAATGGGAGACCTCCCAGGCTCCGATCCCCTTGGGTTTGCTTCAGGACATAGACCAATCTACCCAGCGACCGGGTTGAGAAAAGGGGGTCTCGCCAGGGTCTCGCCAAAAAGAAGGACCGGACTCACCTTTCCCGACATTTTTACTTACTATCTTTACTAGTAGCTTCTTCCTACTAGTAGCTTCTTGCTCCCAGTAGCAATGCCCTTGGTTAGTAGCGATGCCCTTGTTAGTAGCTTCTTGGTGCCCCGGCATCCCACGTCGGTCCCCGCTCCGCTCGTCTGCCAGGACTCCCGCGACGCTGGGGAGCCCGTTAGTCGCGCGGCCGGAGCCACGGGAGGTCACTCGGAGACATGCCGATTCGAAGCCATGCTGAGTTGACCAGGTGTTTTGAGCCTGGAGGGCGCATACTACACACCCGAGTCAACTCACATAGACCCAGGTCCGTCCTGTCTAGGCCCCCTGGGTCCGAGTGTTTTCCCTCCTCGTCCCCCACCGACGGTGGTGGTGGTTTTCAGGGTCCCTGAAAATCGTCGGTCTTCCAGGGTGTAGCCATTCATCGAGGGTGTCTACATGAATGGCACTTGCGTGTAACTCGTGTGCAACCCTGACGATGTGTTGTGCACCTGCACCTGGTGCACCAGCAAAGGATGTGTTGGTTTTTGTGGGACCGAACTACATGGTAAGCGGCTGATAGAACGCTGCTTCGTTTGATCATCATGACAGGTTGTTTTCGTGTTGGTTTTTACAATGAATTCTTCTTGTCATGTGAAAATGGATGACCCAGAACGTCCGGACAAACTACTTCATTTTGTCACCTTTGCTTCCACAAGTGCGTCCGGACCTCATTTTCCGCTCGTGCTCCAAAATCTGCTCCATAATCATACTAAAAGTCTTTCTAGACTGTCTTATAAGCTTACTAGTAACTAGAAGCTTACTAGACTGTCGTTGTTTTCTTCGTAGTAACAGGAAACTTCTAGACTGTCTTAGAAGCTTCTAGTTACTAAACCTGAAACGTGGCTCAAGATTAAAATATCAATAAATACTCATGACGTAAGTGCCAGCGAACGTTAACATGCCCCACCCCACCCCACCCCCATCCCCAACGTAGCATCAACTTCATGACGAAAGTGCCAGCGAACGTTAACATGCCCCACCCCACCCCACCTCACCCCCATCCCCAACGTAGCATCAACTGGAAAGCAAAAACGTGAAGAAAAGCTGGTGGTGTTCTATCAGCCGCCAGCCAACTACATGCCAAATCTCATCACATCATGTATTGTATGCCCATGATGGCATCCATCATGATGGTACCTGCACAGTAGGGGTATCACTTCGTCACCTGCTACCTAGTGACTCCAGAGAAAGATGTCCCCAAGACTTGTAATTTGTCCAACAGGTAGACTCTTGATTAATACAGCAACCCCCCCCATTTGAATAGGTCTCTCCTCTTCATATGGGGGTTTTATGAATCAAGAGTCTACAATGACCAGTCACTGGTGCACCTCTCCTCTTCTTCGGACCAGTTGCGTGAAAAGGCCATCCTCCGGAAGATCAGGGCTCAGAACCAGCAACGAGACAAGAAGCAGCAGAAGATCCAGGCGCTCCACCGTGCTGCCACCGTGGAGCCACCGTGCCACAGAGCGAGCGAGCGAGCGATAGGGGTGGTTTGGGTTTGCGTCCCGTCATGTCCTGTCCCATCCGTTCGGGGTGGGATGTGAGGTGACGTCGGAGGCATCTGTACTCCTTCCTCCCATTCGGAACCGGTGCCGCTCTCCTGCCTTCCTGTGACTCCTGGTCAACGTCTTGGAGTTCGTTCGCGGGCCTAGGGTTCGCATGGATTCGCGTTAGGTCGACGACTTTTGGAGCCTGATCTCAAGGTTTGGTCGCCCGAAAAGGTACACAGCAAAGACAACATGTCGCAGGCAGATCGTGAGAAAGAGAAGCAGTCCTTGCTGAGGGATGGCAAGAATCCCTATGAGGCTGGATATGGGGGGGAAACTGTTGACGAGTCATGAGGATGCTCGATGCCCTTGATTTCATGCACAACAGATCGGTGTTGGTCGATTTTTCTTCTTCCCAAGTGTTTGGCTAAGGTTTTTCTTCTTGCAAAAAGGTGATTGGAATCCAATTTGCTGTCCTGAGAGTTCAGCTACAAACACTTGGTGATGGAGTGGCTTGAGCAGAGTGGCTGCATGCAACATGCTGCATGTTTTACCGAGTTAAGCGCACAGCTAGCAAGCACAAGCGGAACCGCAAACACCTTCATAGCAAGAATGGTGCAGCCGCATATTGCAGCATGATGTCCGGCCCAACACTATCATCAAACACATTTCAATTTGCACAACCCAAAGAGGGATGACGTCCAAGCCTGGCTATATACCTGCAACCCCCTTCTTATTTTGCAGTCTACTGTAACTACCTACCCTGTTCGTCTTTCTTGGGGTCCGGCACCGATGGATCCTCTGGGCGATGTGCTCGTGCTGGGCGGAGGCGGATGGGTGGGCAGCGCCTTGGCGCTCCAGCTGCTGCGACGACGGGAGGAGCTCCAGGTCTCGCGCGTGATGGTGGCCGACGTGCCCGGCGGCGGCGCCTGGCTGCCGTGGCTCCGCGCCAGGGTGGCGGAGCTGGGGCAGCTGGGTCATCTGATGGAGAAGGGGTTGGATGTGCGTGAGGTCGAGGCGGTGCGCCAGGTCTTCGACGACTTTCGGCCCAGTACCGTCTTTAATCTGGCTGCGGTGATTGACATGAGACCCGAAGTCTCGTCCCAGAGGATGACTGAAGTGAATGGTAAGGCCATTGAAGGGCTGCTGGCGCAGAGCTGTGACCGCTTCATCCACTTCAGTACCTTTGACGTCGCTTGGACGGGGCAAAACCTGAATGGAGTACCTCCAAAACCCATCCAGGACTTGCAGGTGAATTCTCCCATTGGCTATGTGCGCACGAAAGCTCAGGGGGAGCTTCAACTCCATCGCGCCACGTCTCGGGCCACTCAGTCTTCCACTCGGTCCACTCGACCCGTCGTGGTGCTGCGACCCGCGCACATCTTCGGACCGCTGCGGAACTCGAAGAGCATGGGAGCCGATGCACTGGCGGGCTTCTTGCGGAAGTTCCCACCCCTTCAACTGGGACCCTGGAGTGCTCGCATGTCGATGGTCTCTGTCCCAACGGTCATCGAGGCAGCAGTGCGTGCTGCACAGAGAGCACAAAAGTTGGATGGAGGATGCTTTGCGGTGAAGGATTTGGATGAGAACTTCTTCAGCTTTTACCACGAACAGATCCTTGGAAGGCGAATGTGGCGGCCGCTGCGACTGCCAGGCGTGCTGGTCTTCTTTGCGTCTTTGGTAGAAGATATGTGCTTCTGGCTCATGTCATGGCTGCCATGGGTTCGAAGACACCCTGTGCACTGCTTGACCTTTCATGGAGTCTGCCAGGCTTTTGCCCACTTCGTCGTTGACGATGCGCAGACCTTGCAAAGCTTGGGAAACTACCGACGACCATTGACTGAAAGCGAAGAAAAGGTCCATGGACTGATAGAGAGATAGCTGGAATTGCTGGATGGCTTGCCATTGTTTGACTGCAGTTTGACATGAACACAACATATATGTCAGATAGTCACGGCATATCACACGTCAGCAGTGTATCATGTTGTATCACGTTGCATCATGTTACAGAAAGTATCATAAACCCAGAAAATACTCGAGGACGCATGATTTCCTGATGCACACGCAGGTGTGGCGAAGGGAAGAAATGGAGGTTGGGCATGGACAGGTGGTTTGTCGGTTCCTCTTGGTGTTTGCACGGGACCACGATGCCGCGCAGAGGAGTGCCAAGCAGATGGCAGTAGCTCAGCAGTCACATGCTATTCGATTTGTTGGATCGGCGGCACCTGGCAGAGCCTTCCAAAACACTAGACACCGAAACAACCCCCCCCAAAAAAGAGGGGTTAGCGTCCTTTTACATCCCCATGTCCGGTCTCCCAAGCAAACGATGAACAGAAAGATGACCGTCTAGTCATTGACATGCTGTCTAGTCACAGTCATTGCATCTCTCCTTTCCTGAATCATTTGAATCATCCGAGAGTTCTTGACCCCATCTTGCATCCATGTGCTCTTTCCACCCCAGGCGCACAAGGAACAGCAGCGCCTGCGTCTCATGGCCCAAGCAGAGCTTCGGTCAGAGCAGCTGTCGCCTGGCTTGTTGAGGGTCGAGGGTTGATGACCACAAGAGTCGGGTCTAGAAGATGGTTTGTAGTCAAGTTCCGTAGAATATATAGTGATCCCCAGACAAAAGAAATAGCTCATGTCATATGATGTACCAATGGAAAGGACAAAAAGCAGCAACAACAACTCAAGGAAAGAAGGTACAATATAGTCGCACAATGAAACTCAATTAAACGAATAAAACAAGGCAAGTCTTCCAAGTGCAAAACTCGGGCTTTGGGTTGCTGCAACGACAGTGGGTACTTGGGGGTGCTTGGCCAGTGGAGGCTCTGAAAATTCGATGCTGGACTGAGTGGTCTGGACTGCGTTTGGTGTCCTTTTTGGCTTTTCCCTTGAGGCATGAGTCTCTCGTTCTTGGTTGTTCTTGATTCTTTTCTTTAAACATGTGTTTGTTTTCTATTCGGCCAAACAAATAAACCATTTTGACTTTTCTGGCGCATTCGTTGTCACAACCGTAGAAGGTTGTTTTGTTCCCCACATGCGGGGTTCTTGCTTTTTCTCGGGTCATCCCACTCCTCTCCGCCCTCCTCAACTCATTCCCAACCAACTCGCTCACTCCCAACTCCCACACACCGACATACTCACACCAAACTGACGCACACCAACTCATGGGTTTTGCTGTTCTAGGGGGGCTGCTATTGCTGGTGTCCAAGCTGGTCCCCCTGAGCGCGGGCTCGGTGGGTTCTGCGTTTGGGACAGCCCTTCTCTTTTGATGTGGGGTTAGCCAGTTCTCTTTTTTATGCCCTTTGCATTTGAGGTTTTCCAGGGGGGCAACCCTGCAGATACATTGAAAAACAATGACAGACAAGGTGAGGCATGTTTTGGCGTTTTCACTTCAAGATGAAAATTGCGTCCACTGGGGAGTCCACTGGGGAGTCCTTCTTTTTTTTTACAGTAGTTTACAGTAGATTCTAGATCATACAAACTCTGTATCAGTAGTTTGGACCACGAGCCTCTCAAAAAAAAGAGTTATCACATCCCAAGTAGATTGCGGCACTAGAAGCACCAAAAGCTGGTATCAAGTTTATTCAACTTGAACAAACCAGTTTTTATTGAAGTCCCCACACCTGCAACCCTCTCGTACGCACATCGAAGGTACGAGATCTGTTTTCCAGGTCCTCGTTTTGGTTTCAGATTGTAACGGGGGTCGTTTCTGCACAAAAAACGGTCAAAAAACGGTCGTTTGGGCGCTTCATTCGACGTGTGCGGTTCACCCAAGGATGGAGCAGCTGATCATCGAAGACAAAGCTTACAAGCGCAGCGTCAAGGACACCGGACACCGGACTCGCCCGCACCGCGGTTTTTTGCGCTCTAAGACGCGAGGGGAGCGAACTCGCGTACCGAAGGGAGTGAACGAAGCATCAACAGAATGATGTTGAATGTGTATATATACCTACCTAGAGCCCATTTGACCTCTGTTTTGATAGGAAAAGACCTTATTTTGGGTGGTTGGTGATCCAAAATAGAGGTCATTCAGGTTCTAGGTATGTCGTACCTTCTCAGAAGGTATGACTGGACCCTCCTGACACTTACATAACAGTGTCTCCAATCACCTTGTCAGAGGGAATGCACAAGTTCGAGAAGTTGTTGATGTGGGGTTTATGTACTTGTAGCACTATTGTAACATAGTTTTGCTCACATATATGTAGTATAGTATTTATATTCTTTGCAAACGAAGGCTGGATATGTGACTTGAGTTCACTTAGATTTTGTGATCCTGACGCAAGGCCTCGCTAGGGTTTGAGTCAATTGATGCGGTTGTCCTCTGGGTTTGTTTGGCAATCGGAATGAAAGGAGATGTGTTCATTCCGTTCCGCTGAACAGTCTTGGCAAAGGAACTGTTTCGAAACACACATCCTTGACAGATCCTTTCGTTGTTTCCCAGCGCTTTCGGCAGCTCTTGGGCCGTATGCGGGCCGTTCTTGGGCCTGGCCACTAGGAAGCCAAAAAGAAGCGAGAGCAGAAGGATGAGTTTCAGCGGGAGGCGAGGACGGCGAGGAGACATTTACAGCCGGAGGAGCATGTGCCTTCAACATCCTTCAACAAGAGAACGCATTTGCCGAACGCGTTCACTTTCTGCCAGGCCAAACTCAGGTCGCGAAACGCACGCGAAAAAAAACCCTTTCACCATCTGCAGAGTATTTCTTGTGCACTCCTTCGTCACTGGATTGGTGCCTGACCGAAGTAGGAGAAAGAATAGGGATGAACAAGCCAATGGCATGAGAAGAAACCCTTTGATATGCTATCTTGATGTGGTTTTGGACACTTCCATACATAGTTGTGCCACAAAGGTGATATTCTGACGAGTTCGCTTCTAATTACAAGCAAAGTGGCTTAAGCTTCCCATTTGTAGGGGTCCATGAGGTCCGGAGGCGAGCAGAAGATCTTTTGACCAGGACCACCCACCAGATCCGCCGTCCCAGGTGGGCAACTACGCGAAAGAGAAGCGCATGACGCCCGAGACCCCCAGCCGTCCGGACACGCACACAAAGCGGAGGACCGGCCAGGTTGGGTCCCTCATGATTATGGAATGGATTTTCTGTCTCACCCAATGAATCAACTGACATTTCTGACCGGGCTCACGGAGTGACCCTGAAGCATGTCACCGGAGTTTGGCACCGTCCGCCCTCTTGGGTGCGGGGGTCGAGTGGGGTGGCTCGACGGAATCGAAGCTTCGAGGGCGCGACTCGCGTCGCGGGCGTTGTGCTGCATGGGGTGGCGCTCCGTGGCCTTGCTTACCGAGCGTTTTCGCATCTGGAAGCCCCGCCCCATGTCTTCCGGAGGTAGGGAGTGAGTCGAAGGAAGCCACATCGACGTCTCATGTCTTCCAAGCCGCCCAGACTGTGTACGTCCGGCATGTTAGTGGAGCTTGAAGTCAATCTTGGTGGCCGCAACAAGGGTGGAGCAAGGGTGTTAGGGATCAGGGTTCGTTCAAAAGACAGACACATCTAATAGATATGGGTATATAATATCCAGGCAGGCAGTCCCATAGGTTGTGCCTTGAGAGAGCTCTTTGAACAAACCCCGCCGCATGTTTGCGAGAGCGCATGGGAGCGCCATAGTTGCGCGTATCGCTCGCTGAGGCAATACATCAGACAGATGACCATTGGCCGCTCAGCTTAAAACTGACAACATTGCACGATGTGATCGGATGCATCGCAGGAGTTCTTTTTGTCCCATGAAGCGCGAGTTCGTTGAAGGATCGGAGGTTTCGGATGGTGTGAAGGAAGATGACCCCACCGCTTTGGGGTATCAGATATTGCAGGGAAGAACGTAGCAGAAGATGGTATTCAAGCTGTGATGGGCATTTTCAGAGGCACGAGGACTTGAGGGTAAGTGCATCACAGATGAGGTGCGCTTCTTGGGACATGCGAAACAGACATGTCGTACCAAGTGGTTCTCGGTTGGCCCTGGTGTTGGACCCAATGGCCATTGATCTATTCTCAACGTGGCAAGACTTCCATCGACCCAAACAGACGTCACTGGGCATTCCGCCCCGCCGGCGCCCCGCCGATGTTGGACACCACTCCGCCCCGCCCCAGCCGGATCGCCACCTCGGCCGCGGAGGGTTGTTTCCCCTGTCCACCCGATCGACTCACCCTATAACCCCACCCCCCCGGTCCGGATGCGCCGTCCGTGACCGCGCAGCCACCGCGGCCACCGCGGCCGCAGCGGCTGAGGGAGCGTCGATGTGTTGGATCCCACCGGCACCGCCTTGCGCATCGACCCCTCCAAGGCCACGCCGTTCGGTCGCCGGTTCGGTTCGCCCGGTTCGGCACCGCGGCGCTACCGCGGCACGGCATGCCGAAGGGTTTTTGGGGTGTGAGAGGTGTTGGTTTTAAGCTGTTTTAAATCTTCTGATGTTGGAGAAGTGGTTTTTGGACAAGACCTGAAGATCCACGAAGTGGTGGGTGTGGATCAAAGCCGGCCAAAGGTGGTGGAACATGAGCACTGAATTGAGTATTCCATAGATGAGGGGTACAGAATTGTTCACACACATCCATCACATCCATAAGCTAAAGCCAGTGATGATTCCTGGACCTGTCTTTTTATGATTTGTACCTGCATGAGTACTTTTTAATGGAAGACTTCCCCACTGAGTTGGGTTGACCGATGTGTCCGTATCATCGCTCCATTGGAGCGATTTTGCTGAGGATGGCGTAAAACATCAGGGATTCAGAGATTGAAGATCATGAGGGGCGCCCGATGAACTTCAAAATGATGGATGGGGATTTGATCGTGGAGTGACTTGGCGCATTCTTAGCAGAATGAGCCACATTGAGCCACCCTTCTTGTGTGTTGTCGTGGGTTTTTTGTGGTCTCCGGTGTCAAACGGACCAACACGAAGCCCCGTTCCCGTCTTGCGCCGTGCAGGTGAGCATTCAACGGACCAACGCCTTCGGTTTGGGCCGTGCGAAAAAAGAGGAGATCCACCGAGTGGAGAAGCAGGTGGGAAGTCAGCCAGGGCAGGGCACCCTGAACGGTCGCACGTGGCACGGCACCCAAATGAGTTTCGTTCGACTCGAACGACCTGAACTTCGAAGATCCATAGGGATCCCTGTAGGATCTACAGGGATTTGATCTATCATCTTCCTGTCTGGGTGCACAAAGAGACCTAGTCCAGCCCCCGGACACTTGTCCAGTCAGGTGACCTGACACCTGTCCAGCCAGCTGGTATCATCTTCTAGGTTTTTTCAGCATGACTCAGACAACCCTAAGGATCGGACCCGACCACTTCTGGAGGGTGACCTGACCCTGCAGGTTCCGCAGGGGTTTGTTTGGACCCGAACCAAACCTTCACCGAACGGGTCGGGTCCTTGATCCTTAGGGAAGGAACCAATCACGACAGTGGTGGATCTCTGGTCGGGATCTCCGACCAGGTCGGAGAACTGGGACGCATCTACCAACCGGGGAAGCTGCTGGCTGTAATGACAGTCAAAGAAGGACGTCTAGCAGTCTAGCAAACATATCATTTTAGACACTTCGAATAGATCATCTATATGGATTACCATGATAAATTACGTAAATCCATATTATACTAATTACCATCTAATATATCATTAATTACGTAAATCCCATTCTTTTGGTCACACTCCATCTCTGTGCACCATGACGACCCTGTTCGGTTTCTCCGGTGGACGCTGACGGCCAGGTGAGGTCGGGGCAAAGGAGGAGCGGCGAAGCGGCGCACTGCGGAGCGGAGGGATCCACTGAAGCAGCCGCGATTTGGTGGGGGTGCTGTGGAGATGGATCTTTTTGAGTTGGAGTTGTTGCTAGTAGTAGTAGTAGTAGTAGTAGTAGTAGTCGTAGTAGTAGTTGTAGTAGTAGTAGTAGTAGTGGTCGTAGTAGTAGTAGTAGTAGTAGTAGTAGTCGTAGTCGTAGTCGTAGTCGTAGTAGTAGTAGTAGTAGTAGTTGTAGTAGTAGTAGTTGTTGTTGTTGGTTGAACACAAGTTTACCGGGCAGTCTGAATTAGAGGGTGACCGACAGGGGGTGATTTGCTTTTCTTTCTGGCACTTGATGTGTAGCTTTGGAACACACCTAATGATCCTAATTGATGCTGAGAGATGCTGAGAGTTAGGTTTTGTTATACGCAGATTCGATGCCCTGATTACTCCAAGTATATCCAGACACAGGGTGGGGAGGCCACGCTAGCCTAGAAGGACTAGCTAATTTGGAAAGCTTGATTGCAACTTGCAACCTCACACGTGACACTGTTTCGCACGGTGTTCTTACTTAGCTGGTCTTGTTTTGATTCTCTTTGTATTCAACATGCATGATTTTTGCCATCGTTTGGAAGGATCGAGCAGCTGAAAGAAGCAAATCAAGTGTCGGAGAAGGAGGCGGAAGAGGAAGAGGCGCCAGCACGGCCATGCTAGGCCTTGTGACTTGCTGAAAGGAACTTATTCTATATGTCCCCTGGCTCTGGCTGGGCCGACTGGTGTATTTTCTTTCTTCCAGTGGGTCGAACTGGGAGATCTCCCTATTAAGACACACCTATAAAATCGCAGCTTCTTCAGTTAGTTCGTGACCAAAACTTGAAGGTTCCGGGTGGTGTGTGACCCTCAAAAGAGGCTAGTTCGTGACCGAACCACCCGGGATCTCCAGGGGTCACTCGTGAGACCTGTTGGTTCCTGGTTTGGATATTCATCACGTGTTGGTTTCTGGTCGCTTTCTCTTTGTGTCATATGAGTCATACCTGGATCTTCCAACTGCGTTCTTTTTGCCTTTCATCTATAGCACCAGCCAAGTTCGGCAGAACAAGTGCATAGTTGGAAGATTCATATTATACTATATATTCACTCATCATGGTTTCTGGGCCCGTCCAGCACCGATGCTGTTGATGTCGAAGCCAACCCACGTAGAAACCAGAAGTGTTGAATCCACAGAATGCTGCTGCACTGCTCCCGAAAGTTCGGGAATGCACAGCCACAAAGCCAGGTCTTGGCCCAATGGGCCCGGAGGCTGCCCAGACGTACCCAGACGTACCGGCAGGCGAAGAGGCTGCAAACAGAGCAGATGGATAACTTCATTCGTTCAGCCTCTGGCGAGGAAGGCCACCTGGCCCTTGTGGCTGGCGTCTGGAGTTCATGGAAAGAGCAGGTGAAGCTAGTTTGCTTGGGGCTGGCGTTTTGGTGTTGTTTTCCTTTTCTGTACTTGCTTGTGTAATGTTCTTCCAACTTCAAGAAGGTATGTTGGTGGCCGGTTTTGGCGGTATGTCTTGCTGTCAACATGTTCAGAATGACAGGCCACCCTACAGCTGCCCCAATCACCACTACTAACAGTGGCCAACGCGCAGCTCCGGAAGCTCCCTCTGGCAAGTTGCCAGGTGCATGGTTTTTTGTTCAATCAAAAGGACTTTGAACATGAGAATGGAGAGGGTTTGCGTATCAGGAAGATTCCAGGTATACATAAGACTAGGTTCATCATATGCTAGCGTTCCTATACCTGGATTCGACCTTTTCGCTTCGTACCCCTCAGAGTCCAATGGCATGTCCAACTCGAAGGAACAAACGTGTCTGGATCAGGTCACGAAAAGGGAGACTCCAAAGAGGATTCTAAAGCAAAACCAGGAGTCACATGTTGTGTTTTTGAGTCCGTGGTTTGCCCCGAGACGCACGACATGAGTGCGGACATCCACCGAAGCTCAACAGGTGACCCCTTTGCCGAGGAGGAGGAGGAGGTTGAGGAGGCATGGCGATGTTCGCAGCTTTGATGCTTCGCGGCTTTGCGATTCGTTTCAGACAGCGGATAAACGTCTGTCACAAGACTGGACCGCTCGCACAGGAAGAGGAAGGCATGGAGGACGATGAGGCCTGAGCACCGAAGACTAAGACTCGACTCTACCCGTTGTGATCGTTGTGCCGCACCGAAAAGGGAGGTAAGCCGGATGTCGAGTCGGGATGCGGATGCGTTCTCAGTCAAGTCATCAAATTTACATGTTTGACAGAAGGAATGATGCACAGTTTTGCCACTCCTCTAAGCGTTAGCCTTTGGCTGTGGCGCATTTGTATATTAGACACTCCCCTTGCAGTCTCCAGACCAGAACCAACGGCCACAGACTTCCTTTGATCTCAAAAGTAGTCTTTATACCCCCAAAATCAAGGGGTCACCACCTCATGCCGATTAGAGTCGAGCTCGTCCATGGGGCGCTGCTGCAAGGACGAAAACCGCGCCACGGGTCGTGTTTCTCGCGTCTCAGGAGTTTGGGGAAGCGAAGCTCTGGGAGCCCAACTATTCGAAGTTGGAGTTGCAGTACATGGCCGCTGCCAGGCTCTACTATCCTCTACGTAGTTTGGATGGATGGATGGGACGTGGAGAGAGATGCATATGCAGAGATGTCTTCAGTGGGGAAGATTAGGGGGTTTGGAGTGATTGCAATCTGAGACTCTCCTGCAATCAGCTTGAAGTGATGGCAGCATCACTGCTAGTAAACTGGTATCTCTCCATATCACTCCTATACCCAGACACTCCATGTCTGTCATATATGCCTACATTGACCCCTCTTTGGCACCACCCCAATGTAGGTATATAAATATGCCAGTCCCATCAGTCGTGTCTGGGCTATAGTTGGGATTCTAGATGATTCTGTTCAGCAGCTTCCCTTGGACTCACCGAAGCATCCTGCAGATTCCCTTGGATTCCGCTGATCATCCTTCCCCAGAAAAATGGCTGCTCTTTGAAGGCTGCCATCACTCAAGAAGACACTAACTGCCCAGGAAGCAATCGTTTGTAGCATGGGATGAGAACAGAATGGATCACCGCTGTCATGACAAGGCAGCAAACAGCAAACGTGTATAAATGGTCGCATTCCAGGGGACTATTAGGAAGCACACTCTGTGGCATCAAAGACTCACACCTTCAACCTCAGAGACCATAACTAGACGATCTACTATTGCCATTATTACCAAAGGTTCACTGGACCCTAGTTCACTTGACCATTCTTTGCCTCAAGGGCCAGTAAACAAAGGCCTTAGACACAGCCGCACGTCAGGGAACGGCAACGTCAGAACATCTGCAGCGTCCGGCGGCCGAGGGTTGCGCGGCGCGGGGGGCGATCCGTTTTGGAGGGCAGAGCGCCTTTCAAACACCGTGCTTGAGGTGCTTTTTGGAAGGCCAACTGCGATTCGCCCCATTTTTTTGAATTGCACACCAATTGCCAGCATGATTGACCTCCGATTATATGGTTCTTCGCCCCCTACCTTTTTTTTGGTTGCACGAGCCTGTCATCGCAGAAAAAGAAACGCCCCCCCGGTCTGGAACAGTTCACCAAAGATTTGTTCCTCAGCCGAACCCAAAAGCCCTCCGGAGCCATCGCGCCACATTCAGCAGGTCCAGGCTTGTCCACTGTCCCAATCGGGTGATGGCTTCGCTCAGAAATCTGATTGTTCTGCTGATTTCGTATTTGGGTCACAGATCCATGAACTCAGATCCATGAACTCAGAGCCCCCCTTATTTCGGGGTGGTGAACCATGGATACCCCTGGGGCCCTACCTCTATCGGGAACTATTTTGTGTCACCCCGGGCCTGGCCCAGGGGCCTGGTATATGAGCTCATTGGGTCTGTCCATTCTTACCTGTAACAGGACCCGGTTTCACAAGCCAATCACTATTTTTTGGAGCAAGACCTGGTACCCAACCATCATCATCCACTGTGACTGGTAATAGGATAGACCCAATGCACTCATATATGAACTCTCTGGATCCACGAGAGATCCTCTCTTCCAACGACGCACCCAAGGTCCAGACGTGGCAAGGCAAGGAGTTCAAAGGCACGCAGTTCATCCGGCGGACCGCGGTGGGTGCAGCTGGATGGCAAACCGCGGTAGACCCGAGGTTTTGGTGGATGGGAAACCTTTCCGACAGATGCTGGGAACATGCCAGATTCTTGTGAATATTTTTTGGGGGGATCCCCTGATCCTTACATATCCTTACCACAGATTCGTTGGGGGTCTCCTTGATGGTGGGTTCTTCACCACCTGTTTGGTCAGAACGGATTGTGGCCTGCGACAGAGGCGTTGGGTCCACGTAACGACCGACCATGACCGGAGCTTTCTCCTCCACCTCGTGTGGACGTTTGTGTAATGAACCATTCCGAGAGAAAGTCGATGAGAAAGTGGAGAGAGTTCATTGATTTGGTCAAAAGTGTTTGGAGACTGAACCGAAACCTAGTCACCACACATTCAGAGGTGGATATGATGACATATGTATTGTATAATGTATATGTACATAGAGAGAGAGAGAGAGTGCGTGTGTGTTACATTTAAGTTACCTTGACACATACAATTACTGTTGACAGTTGTAGACATTGGGGCGGGTTTTATCCCCAAAGAACACTGGATTTGCTTCATGTTCATCCTGCTTCATCATGCTACCTATAGATGTTCTTTGGGTCTTTTGGTCTTTGTGGGGCTCACCGGCTTTCCGCGGCAGGCGACGCCTTCTTGGCCAAACCTGCGATCATTGCCTTCAACGACTTTGAGGCGGACTGAAGAGTCCTGCCTTGACTGGTCTAAATATGTTGAGTCTAAGACTATATATATAGTTTAGAACAATAACGATCTACAATATTCTACAATATGATGTAGACATAATATACAGAACTATAACTATTTAATACATCATTATAGTCACCGACCATTTCAATATAACCGGGTTTTATGTCAATAATTTAACTATAATTTTATAACCGACATATCTATGTCTTCTGTCTAGTTTGGGCGTCTGGGCTGGATGAAGTTGATGTCGACACATTACACATTCCTTCCTGGTTGGCTGATGTTGGGACGGTGAGGGCGTAGTCGTTTCAAGGGACGCTGCGATTTTGCACGGAATCGTGGAGTTTTTGTTCAGCTCCAAGTACTGCATTCACACAGGGTATTGAGACGTGTATACAGTCAGCTATGTACTGTCACATCACCAGGTGTTCCTACAGGAACCTGATGAAGATGAAACAGGTGAGACCTGATGAGACGGGGCGATTCCGCTTGTCGCGCTGCTCGAAGCATCGCTTGTCCCGTGTCGAGCAGGTGGGGCAACGATACCGGCAGGTGATTGAGGTCACCAACGTGTCCTTGACGTTCAATCAGCTGCTGGGATGTTCAAACATTTGGAAGGAAGGTTTCCCAAGTTCAGAGACAGACATGCTGCGCACACCTGCAGAATGTAGACGAATGTAGACTCGTGATGAGTAAAACCATGGGTCAAACCTCTGGCCGGGGCCTACGGAGTCGAAAATATCATCCAGAGTCTACATGACGTAGACTGGTTTTTTGAAAAGGCGACTGGCTGTCATTCCGACCTGAAGAGGGGGGGCCACAGGAGCGAAGCAGAGTGCCCTGTTTTTGGGTGGTGTACGCTGGTTTGGTTTGGTGAATGGAGGTCTCAGGCGTAGAGTGTGCATCTTAGATGAGTGCCGACACCTTCATCAAGCGCCAGAGGGGTTGGGAAGCCCCGGCGAAGGGGTGTGCCGGCTCAATGACTCAGGTTCAAGCTACTCCCTTTGGAGGACTCAGTGTGCCTTGGACAAGGCAAATAGCACCTGAACATGGTTCCGGGAGTTTTTGTGTTTATTTTTTCAAACTGTCCGAGTCTCATGTTCTGTTCTTGAGCCTTCTGGTCTCCAGATCACCCGGTTATAGCGCCGTCTTCCGCGGCGGATCACGCGCTTTTTTGGGAACTGGCTTCAGTGGGCGAGTTCACTTCATCGTTTCATCTTCGTTTCGCCCACCCGGATTTCTCAGTGGGCTCCCAGATTGAATGACGCGTCGACTCTGAGATCTGAGGGATGCCGAAATCTGAGACTGACATCTGAGGAAGGATTTCTTTGAGATCAACTTTGTTCCTCCGGGGCGTATGTCTGCTGGCGTCACAAGGACTGTGTGGCTCATGATTGGCCAACTTGTTGCAGCATTTGCGGGATTTGGATGCACTCCCTGAAATAGTCATGGAGGTGGAAATTGGTCCATTGGACGATTATTTTCCTCTACGAACAGGTGGTTTTCCACCTCAATATTTCAGGGAGTGCACATGATGATGCAATGCTACAAGTGTATTACTAGTGCCTTTTTCACATGTCCAAAGCATCGCTGAATTGCTCGGTGTACTAGCGCCGGAGCCAGAACATATGTACTTGTTTTGTCGCCCATACTGTAGCAAGCGGTAGAAAAAATGGCCGTTGTCGGCGAATGATGTGCGGCATTGGCAGGTATATCACGCTTTGGTTCATTCCGAAGGTGATGCAGGACCGACCGTGTGAGAGCTTCCACGGCGAACTTGCGGCTCGACGGCTGCGATCCAGAGGCTCTGAGGGACGTCCGGAGTCCTGTGGTCCCCAAATAGATGACCGTGGCACGGTTTCAGATCTTCTACGTGGGGGGTACTACTTCTTTCTATATTGGGGGGTCTATCAAATCTTTGCCTTGATCTTAGAAAGAGACGCAGGGACTGGAAGAGTTATGTTACATTTACATGGATGGGCCAGAAATGGATAGGGTTTTTTCATGTATGTCACTATTCCAGTCTCATGGATGGTCTGGGAATGGTCAGCAGTACACAAGCGATTTTGCCCCTTGATGATTGGCCAGTTTTTTCTGGCGTTCTTTGTGCAGGACATCGTGTCCACTTTCCCAATCCTTGCGAAGACAGGCCGCTTGCTGGTGGAAGAGTTCTTAGATCTGGAATTTGACCGCATGTTTTGAACACTACAGCTGCGCTCGCACAGCTGTGGTTCTATGCTTAATATGATCTTATATATATATATGTGATAACGTCTTCCATCTCTTGAGTCGATGTTGAAAAGACGTCCCCGGAGTCGAGTCGATTTGAGTCGATTTGAGTCGTCTCAGGTCGAATTGACTTCCCCTTGCGCTGCACCACCAAGAAGACGATCCTGACCATTACACCACAGGACCCACGTTGTGGGTGTCAGTGAGAGGTGAAGAAAGAGCTGGAACGAGCGAGAACGGAGAACGGGGGCCCAAAAGGGATGAGCTGGCCGCGGCCAAAATGGTTGAATTCAAGAGTTGCTTAGCGCTTAGCCTTTCAAGTCCAGTTTAAACAAGGCTCAACCCTTCAAACAACAGGTGTTGGAATTTCCTATGGGGGTGTCAACAAAAAGGGTTGGTGTTCTTTGAACTACTTCGGAAATACTAGGCCAATTGTAGATGTCTGTAGATGAAGAGCATCTCAAGACCACATTAGCCTCAGAGACCCTCAGAGCCCAGCTATTGTAAACCAGTTCCCTGTAAACCTGTAACCAGTGGATGACCCCCAATGGCTTGATCTATATAGCTCTAGTTTGAGCCGAAACCCGAGAGCCGAGCCCTTGATCACCGGTGAGCGGTCAGAAAGGCAAGCGGTCAGAAAGGCAAGGGTCTCCAGTTCCTGCCGGGCGATCGTCCCGTTCGAATTTGGTGTGCAGGATGCGGATGCGCATCCCACGGTGGACTTTGGCTCGGTGATCTTGGGAGAGTCAGCCGAGCGGGACTGGGCCCAGTCGAAGCGAGAGGTGAGCGGTATGGTTTGGTGGAGCTGCAGTGCTGCTGCATACCTCCTTTTGTTTTGCTTGGGTGAACGGTGAACTCCGTTGGAAGGAAGATGTTTTGTAAAACTTTTGTTCTCCAGCTTCTGCTTCCTGAACAGCAATCCAAGTTTAGGTGTTGAGAGAGATCCTGATTGTCCTGATGGGCTGGATTTGGATCGGGTAGGCGGAGACAGGCGGAGTGGATCTTGGAAGATCTCCGAGATCGGTGGACCTGGCATGAACCTGGCGATGGACCTTCGCTTGGACACCGCGACCTGTATATTATTTGTTCATGGCCCGGACACCGCTCCGCTCAGGAGCTGACGATTCGGAACACTGGCGCGCTTTCGGCAAACTTCCTTTGGAGCCGCTGCGAGTTGGAGGAGCTTGGGCGCGGCAACGATGTGGCGGCCCCGGCCCCGGCGGAGGCGGAGGAGGGCGGGGATGCCGACGCGGCGGAGGACGCGGCGGAGGACGGCGACGTGGCCGGTGCTGCGGTGGATGGTGATGCCGGTGATGCCGGTGACGACGATGGAACTGGAGCAGCAGTGGATGGAGAAGAAGGGGCAGCTGGCGAGGACGAGGTTGAGGTGGAGGCGGCTGAGGAAGAAAATGCAGGAGATACCACTCTACCAGAGGCGTCTGCTGAGCCTGTTGAGGCGGAACCTGTTTTTGGTGACATCTCGGAGATGCATCCCGGCTGCTTTCAGTTCACTTTGATTCGCTTTTTGACAGTTTCGTTGTCGTTGAGATAAAAGCCACATGAAGCCGCTCCAGTTAGTGACAACAGTGATCTTGTACAAGCAAACCAATTCACATCCGATTACCAGGGGTCACAAAGGGGTGGTGTTTGGTCCCTAAGTGAGTGGATAATGGGCACCCCTAGCCTCCAACAGGCACCCCTTTGTGACTCCTAGTAATACCCTTCTCAGCAGTTGTTTTTTCGTGTTTCTTCTCGGTTCAAAAATTCCGCACCGCGGGTGCAGAGTCGTTCTTCGCTCCTTTGTTTCTTTCGAGGATGACGTGGAAAGAGCGCGGGAGCTGCAAGGCTTTTGGAAGTCATCGGATCTCCTGCTCCTTTAAGCCCACGAGGCCGGGCCGATCGAAGAAGCGCCAGCGCTGCTCGTGGGAGTCACGCCTCAGCCCACGAGTGGCCGACCCGCCCACGAGAGTGCCCAGAGACAAGTCAGAGAAGTCACTAGGAGCCCATGGGGATGTTCAAGTCGTTCGACTAGTTGCTTGGAGTTTGTTTTTATTTGACAAGCGATGGAAAAAGAACGAACAAACATGGATTTGGAACGAAAACAATCAAACACCAAACACTTGCTTGAGGGTTGCCAGGGCCTGAAAAGCAATTGGCCCAGACTGCTCATCCATCATCCAGGAGGATAAGACCAAACTGATTCTTTTTGGAAGCGTGCAGAAGGCCCCAACGGACGCTTAGAAAAAGTTTCAATCGACTTGTTTGAAGCAGGGTTAACCACATCATCCCACATCCATATCAACCTATCCTAAGAAACCAAGCCACAGATGCTGACAGGTAGATGCTGACACATCAACGTTTTAAAACAGGCACCCGGACCCGGGTCTGTGCCCGTTTTAACCTGGACAGGCTCGGGGACTTCCGAGCAGAGATGCGGCTCGGCGGTGAGGTCAGCAGCGCGTTTGACACTTGAGACAAATGCTGAACACGTGAGGTCAGCAGGGAGGCTGAAGGATTCATGACTGGGTAATCCAAGAAAGATCAAGACACCCCAGCTTCTAGTATTGGATCACCCAAGGATCCAGCAGCCTGAACACGGGATACTTCTATAGAAGTGGATTTGTTTGTGGCTGGGAATCAGGAGAGACACGACCTGAATCGGATCGATTCTATAGTCGAGACATTTGCTGTTCCATGGCAGCTGTCGAGGGATCCGTGTGTTTTCGCTTCATGACATCTGAAAGGTGGATCGGGTGAGGCTGAAATCAACATCTGAACTTCACGGAGTAAGCTTCGCAAGCTTGTTATGTTGTTATGTTGGGATTGCAGGATGATGCAACAATTCAGCTGAGAGAGCCTTTGAACGTGCATGATTGGGAGGCTATAGGATATACGCCACAGAACCGTGAGGTTCTTGATGATTCTTAGCAGTTTGAGCATAAGCTTAAACCATCTCACAAACCCGCATGGCATTTTCGTTCCTTTTTCTCCCCAACCGCACCGCATCTTCCTTAAGGCTTATCACCCCGGTGGTTCCCAAGAACATCCCAAACCAACGCCAAACACAAACCAGACAAGCGCTCATCACACCCTCCCAAGGTGCTTGCGCTTCTTCAACGGAGCTCTAGGCACCACGCACGGACACCGCTGACCACCGGTGACGTGTGTTGGAACGCGGGTGACGCGGGTGACGCTGGGCCCTTTTGGGGATCTTTTTGGACATGACGTGGTGGAGGCAGCGGGGCGGCTCGTGGTGAAAGGGTAAAAAGACGTGTTTGGGGATGCAGATGGAGGTGAAGATCGCCCTTCCGAAGCAGGGATTGAAGGAAGAAAAGCAAGATGAATGGAGTGTTTTTGACGTCTTCGATTTGAATTTCCCTTGGTTGCTATGGTGTTGACCCAGATTTTCACGCTGAGAGAAGAATAAAGACCATTTAGCATCCAACATCATCCAACCATATCCAACAACTCCACTCTAAACGATGCCGCTTTATGCAGAACCGCCCACATGGCTCCAGATCCGTGGGCTCACTCCTCAGGCGATGCGAACTATGAGAAGGAGTATCGCGTGCTGGCACGTGGCTCGTGCATCGATGTATCGATCTTCGTGGACTCGGAAGAGTGTCTTGGACGGCACTGAGGGATCCACAGATGGTGACCGGAGATCACGACCATGCCGTTTGGTTCAATTCGTGTCTGTTTGTTCCATCTAACTGGCAAGAGGTCTAGTTGAAGTGGTGACGGTCCCTGTCCGCGCTCCAGTTACGGAATGCTCTAGCCGGTGAAGTAGGCGACACCACCCCAAAGGCCCAGAGCTCAAGGCCCACTGGGAGTGGTGCAATGCTTTGAATCGGAAAGGGATGAAGCCTTACACCTCCAAGTACCTCCTCAGAAGGTATTTGGACCCTCCAAACCCACCCCAAACACCTTCTCAGGAGGTACTTGGAGGCCTAAGGGGAAGGAAAAGGGTTCCATTTAGCCCAGAAGATGGGGTGTGCTGTTTGGAGATCCCGGATTGTAGTGTAGGGGTTTCCAGCCAGGTGACCCCTTTGAAGGTGCTGCTTGAGGGCTGGTTTTGTTTTTGACATGCACGTTTTCTTGTTGACATTCCCAAGTGAAAGCTCTACCAGCTTCCACCAGTTGCACATCTCAGCAAACTTACCACTTGAGTCATCGTATCGGCATCTGCAGTTTTTCGCTCCATCTCAAGTGCTGGGATTGGGGTGTATGAACCCTTTTCTTTTGGGGGACGCAGACCAGACTGCTACCTACAGTGGTGTGTAAGCTTTCCTCTCGGCTCTACTATTCTGAGTGGCCGTTTGGATCTCTTTTTCATCACTGTTTCGGATAGATCATACAATAGCCATGGTCTGATGCCCTCACCCCCGCTTTTGGACCAATCGTCCCCTTTGGCGGAGCAGATCCGACCTGATCGAAGCAACCGCCTTTGCTTCGATCAGTTCGGAGGAACTTCTCCGAAATGGGATACGCATCACAAAACAAGAACACCGAGATCTCCTCAGAACTCACCAGAACTCACCAGATCTATCCAGATCTCTTCTAACCGAACATGGATATTTATGGTCCATTTAGGGTCCAAGAGGAAGGATTGGTCTTTCGAACACCACGAGTGAAGCTCTGGTGGGATCGGTCCAGCCCCGTGCCGAACGCCTGGGGAGGGCCAGGCTGTCCAGTGCCATGACCCAGGGCCGATGTAACACGGGAGGAGGAAAAGGTCACGAACTGAGCCAGGGTCGCTGCATGTCCGGACCAAGTGGCTGCATGTCCGGAGGCACCCCGGAACTCCGGGACCGTTCGGAACCCTGGAACTGTTGGTTTTTGTGGTTTCTGATAAGGTAGAATCTTTATGAATAGGACCATCCGCGATGAGGCTTGAAAAATCCATGTCTGCGGGGTTCATCAAGATTCGACATTTGTACGGACATCTATCCATTGAACATCTCCCGTCTACAGTGGATTTCAGAGTAGATGGCACAGACCGTAAGATGATCCTTTAGATTGGGGTCCATATTATAACGTGTGCTAGCTACTAGTACCTGGCACGTTCACGCCCTCACAGACTTTGACATATGATCACGAGACTTGGTGTACCTCACACATCTTATATATGGAACACACATCATTGAACCGGACACCTCATCCCAAAACTACACACACCCCAACTCCCTCCCAGGTACGACATGGGCACCTGCATCTTTGGCCAGCTGGTGCGGCAGACCGTCATGGTGCGGAACCGATCTTCTGTGGCCATGAAGATCCAGGCGTCTGTGGACGGCGGACGGACGTTTTGGGGGAACAACGACCGACATGCGAGCCCGACCCACTGGAAGAGTCGGGAAGTCTAGAGCAAATAAACCACACCCAGGTAGCACAGACGAGTTGTTGGAGAAGTTGTTTGCATGGGCTGGTGGTGTTGTTCTGAGAGCATAGCTTTCAACACCCTACAAAAAGCCTGGTGCCTGGTTCGGCCAAGCCAAGCCGAGACCTCAGCGAAGAATGACCGTGTCGGTCTCCGAGCCTCTGAGCAGCACAGCCGTCAGCAGGTGCAGAAGCCCAAGCAGACGGAGGGCGAACTGCAGCCTGGGGTTCTCAGACGCCGGCCGAAGACATCGACAGGTCTGAAAGTTAAGACATGCGAGAATTGGTGAAGTCTGACCACACGTTCGCTGCTACAGGCTAAGCTAAGCCCTGCAAACGCAGAGTCTTGTGACCCAAACAGAGTTTTTTCCGTTTTTCCATGTGTTTCCGTGTCTCCTTTTGACCTGTATGCATCTTCTGCAGATCACTTGCCCGAGGCTCAATACTGCGCTGGCTTATGTGCAGGGCAACGGCTGGCAACCTATACAGGCCGACCAGTCCGCCGGACATCCATATGGACAAGGACCAACTCACATTTGGGGATGTTTCCAAAAAGAATAACTTGATTGAACATGCAATTAGATGAGGTGGACACATGGCAAAACAATGCAACACATCATTTCCCCGAGTGTCAGATCCCGAACCGGTTTTCCACACTAGGCTGCTTTGAGCCATGTTCAGAATGCTTGTAACTAGGCTCAGGCAAGCGTCACAGATCAATAATAATATGTTTTACAATGTTTTACATACCAGCACCACCCAGAACCGGGTGGTTATTGGAGGGAAAATGCATGGTCAAAAGGGTCTATAAAGCACCCGAACTGGGTGGTGCTGGTACCCTTTCTTAATTCATAGACATGACTTGCAATAGTATTTGTACCACGTACTCCGGCCAGTTCCTTTTCATTTGAAACTGAGGTGAAGTTCTCTCCCAAGGAGGACTTCCTGGAGAGGAGCCTCGGAGAAAAAGATGCCAAACCGCGAGTTCCCCAGGCTTCCGAGCCTCCCAAAGATTGAAGGTTGGGGTGTGGAACGTGGTGTCTTCCAGGCACTATTACTTTAATAGGCTTTACCAAACGAGCATTGTTTACTAAGGATTCTGCACGACAAAACCAGGTCAACATGGTCAACCATTATTTAAAGATTTAAAGGGTCTCGGAAGGCTAGGGTATAGAATAGTATAGAAGAATCAGTTGAAGTCACCCTTTCTTCCTGAGTCACCACCAAAGCACCCCACGCGTTTGGTTGACTCCTCGCGGGTTCATCGTGGAGACTCCCGGTGAGGGTGTCCGCCTTCAAGTAAGATGAGGCACCCATGGTACAGCGACCCAGAGCGGGGTCCTGGCGCCTTCAAGATTCCAATGAAGCTTGTGGGCAAAGATCAGGCCAGACCGGATCACGCCGAATGCAGGGATCACGTCGAAACTGGCAAAACTGGGACAGAACCTTTGAAGAGGTTGGAAAAGGAACAGACCCGAGTGTTTTTTAAAGACAACCCTTACTTAAGTGGGCAAGGTTAGCTTCCAGGTAGGACACAGGATAGCTCATCCTTCTTCATGCTCCCTACGCCTGAGGGCGGGGCAGCTTCCTTAAAGAAGCGCCCAGGCTAGTGATTTGGTTCCTAGTTCTTTTAGGGTCACTTATCTTTGTGGGACAAGGAAGTGCACGCACTTGATTCGCTTTGGACAGAGTGAGCGACCTGTGCGAAGGACAGATGTTTCCAATGACCGAACCTGCGACGGGCCCGACCCGTCGCGAGAAGTATGGGCCTTCTCTGGACGTGAAGGGTCCTTGGTTTCGCCGCTTCGCCCATATGGGCCCCTACTAAAAGGGGTAGAAGAGAAGCAGTAAAGAACCACCAAGTCGGAGCGATTTCTTGAGATTTCTTCGATTTCTTGAGACGATTTCTTCTCTCTGAGTTGGTAGAAGCAACAAGTTCATCTTCATCTTTGAGATTCGATTTCTTCTCTCTGAGTTGGCAGCCTGTCGAGGTGCTCCCAGTGAAGACCTGTCTCACTGGCGTGACTTGGGAGAAAGGAACGGGATGGAAGCAGAAGGGATCAGCTAGGGAAGATGGCGCTGATTCATTGATGGGGAGGTGTTTTTGGGCTTGCCTCTCTTTCTGGTGACCTGCAGTACCTTCCCTGCAGTCTCAGAAGCTAGGCTAGGGACAGAACTGTCCAACACCATCCACCCCAAGTACCCCCCCACCACATCTCAACCACGGAGCTAGGCCCAAGTTCGCTCCCATGGAGCTAGAGATGTTTGGTCTTTCACGTCGTTCACCACCACCACGCGGGACCCAGACGGCTCGGGTTCCTCTCGTTGTTTCATGTGGCTCCCAACATCTCCCAGCGCCGTTTCACATCATGGACGACCCTGACGACCGGCTCTCGTGATAGGCACGACAAAGACCATTCTTTGATGCAACATATAGGGAACCCCACTCTGCCAGGTTTTAAACAGATGACTTCACATGACTGAGTGGGTCTCATCATGGGGTTCCATGGATCTTAGACATCTATCAATCTATTTAGTCTGCGATGCCCAGAAGGTGCAAAGGTATGTCGCTTGGGATTCCAAGAGCCATTGTGTTACTAAGGATTTGACCCTACAAAAACCAGGTCAACTTTTTTTGAAACATGTCTTTGAAGGCTAACTGTGACTCACCTTGGTCAGGACTGAGATCACTTCGTGAGAAGCTGATGGGGAGCTGATTAAAGCGTGAGTAGAAACGTGGTGCTTGTTTGAGAGACACGACCCGGGACCCATCATTGGGACTGCAAGACCTTGGCCATCAGTTGGAATCTTTGCATACTTTCCACATATAGATCTTCCAGCTGTGCATTATTTTTGCCTTTTCATCTATACAAACCAGCCTCTTAAGATGCCCGGCTTCGCGGAGCTCGTTGTCGCTCTTTCCGCAGGTTCTGATCGAAGATCCTGCTGCCAACCAGGTGGAGGAAGTGATCCCTCCTGATCCCATCTCAAGGCATCTCAGCACGGAACGAGCGAGCGGGACCGTCCCAGGACCGGTCGGACCGTCCTCCGGGGGTCGGTTTTTACTTTTCCGGGAGAGGTCCGAATTCCTCTGGTTGGATGGGTGACTGGGTGACACAGACGAGACTTAGCGATCTGTGGCTTTGTAGCTTTAAAGTCTATTTGGGCTATAATTTGGGCTGTGTCTATTTTTCAATAGGGAGCACTCCCGGTACCTCTCGCCACTGAACGACTGGATAGATTGGTCCATGACTAAGAACTTAATGCTTCAAGCTGCACCGCATAGCAGAGCATAGCAGAAGGGCCAACGTTTGCATCTGGAGGTGCATCTCAGGAGTTAGCGACCGCATTGGTCCCCGCTCGCACATCCGGTCTCCGCTCGCAAGCGCGCTGCTTCGCTGAGCGACCGCTCGACAGCTGCGCAACAGACTCCTCTAGCGGCACAGCCCGTAGAGGGGTCTTCTTAGACATGGATCTTGCGGCGAAAAGTGCCCAACTTTTCCTCAAAGAGATGGACATCCTTTCAAGTTTGGACGTGCGCCCCACACAGATTGAAGGTGCGTGCATGCTCTCCGAAAATGACAAAGAACAACGCCCCCCAGTGATGGAGCTCATTTCCGGCAGTGAGGTGGTCTCAGCCGCCAAGCTTCTGTTTTGGGCATCCCGCATCATGCTGGCAATGGATATTCTTGCACAGCAGACTGATTGGCCATTTCAATCTGAAAGGTTTTAATCTTATAAAAGACACTGCTTGACAGTGATGGGACCGGGATTTGCTTAAATGGTCAGGGGTGTTCTGACTTCACGAAAGGGTCCTTGAAGTTATGCTCGCAAACCGTCAAGCCGAGGGATTGGCTGCAGGCATTTGGAGCTTTCATCGAGCAATTCAAGAAAAGAAGAGCCGTGCCATGGCTCTGCCATGACAGGATGTTTACAACGATGCGCCCCCTACGATCCAAGGGCCGTGGCCATGCCACGGCTGAACCCACGACCGCACGACCCGTTCGGCCGTCACCTGGGCCATCCATGCGGAGCAGACCGTTGACAGTCGTCCAAAGGCGCCATCGCCGCGCCATGGCCCGATTTCCAGGACCGTCTGTCTTAGCCTTGTCCTCGAGGAATGGCCTCAAAGGTCTCCAAAGTTCTGACCTGCCAAATAGGCAGGTCGAACTCGGGTTGAGCAGTCAAGCGCAATGCAGCGCAGCCAAATCGAGATGTCTGGTGATCAGCTGGTCTTGTTAAGCCCTCGACTAGCAATGGCTCGGTTTCAGCGTTGTCTGGTCCTTCAGATCTTGGAACGTGAGCGATGAAGGTCAACCCGAAGACCCGCCTTCCAAAAGCCCCCAAACACTCCCATGGTGTATGGCATATTTACCGCCCCATTGGGGTGGTTTTAGGGGTCAATGTAATTAAATATGCCAGTCCCATGGAGTGTCTGAGATTCATGATTTCTAGGAACGAACTGAATGTGTCCACGAACACGATTTGCTCAAAGACGAGTTGGATCTCCGCTGCACGACTTGACGCCAAACGTTTTCGCCGGATTTTGTTTTGCTCGTTTCGACACGCCCGAGGATCCTCTCCTTCGAGAAGCAGCTGATTTTGCCCTCGGTTCCCAAAGACTCCCTGATTCGCGAGTCGGTGATCGTCACCAATATCTCCAAGGCCGCACCGGACTTGGGGCGCAGGGAATCGGGAATTCATTCAGAAAACTGGGAGACCCAAAGTCTAGTCGGTGTTCTTTCCAAAAGAACCGACATGTTTCATAGCGGTTCATGCTTATTTGATCTTCTTTGTATACTTATTCACACCGCTTCGTGGTCGAAGCCGCCCGCACAGAGTAAAGGGAAAACAATGGAAAACAGACACACATAGACATCCATCCATGCAGGACACACGGACGAACATACCCACGATGTCAATAGTGCAGTGTCCCCGTGTTGCACACGCGACCGCGATGTGGATATCGCCACTTCCCCCGGCCAGCATACCCGGCATCGCCAAAGTGTAATCCAAAAACATATCAATTTTTCTCCATCGTCAAAAAGCATTGTAAAGCACAACAAAACGTAACTCCGATGAGGGCCCACGCCTCCCCAAGCTAAAGCTTAAGATTTAATCTGACCGATTTCTTCCGATTGCTGTTGCCCCGAGCCTCCATATAGTGCCCCAAACCCAGGTTCGGTCCTTCCTGTTTCCGCACCTTCCGCATGATCCAGGGCTGTGCTCTAATTCGTCGATCCCGGGCTGCGGTGTGCGGCGGTTGACCTGGTTGACCAGGTTGTGGGGCTCAGTGCCTCACGAGGCTTCAGCATGTCTCAGCCACCCTTTGCATGTGGAATGAAGAGAAGAGCAGCAACAGGGAGGACGAGTAGAAGAGTCCAACGGGGGTCCATTGTAATTATAGCCGTAATCACTTGAGCCTTCCCTTTTCGATTTGTTTTTGCTCTGCAAGGTGCCGCAAATGATCAACGTGGTGATGCCCGAATACAGCCTTTGCGCCTCAGCTGAATAAGACACTGACATGTGCTAGCTTGGAAGAGGAGGGGTTTTGGCGCAGTTTCATGCTCGGAACAGCTTAAAAGATCGGCTAAGGCTAAAGCTAGATGTCATGTGTTCTTTTGAATGGAGGTCAGACAGGACAAAATCACTTTGTTGCAAATAACCTTCCTGTAATTGTCAAAACGAGCTGGAGTCATCCCAGACTCATTTGCAGATAAGCGAACTATCGAAGACAAATCGCGATTGAAGAAACATGTTGCAAAAACAAGAAGCAAAAGGTACCTTCAGATCGTTGCATTTTCATGGGTTTTTTGTACTGGAGTTTGGGCCGTGTGCAGGGGAATGTTCATCCTACATTGGGGACCACAAAGGAAGACGGGAATCACCTGAATCGCTCTTGGGGGTTGGAGCCTAGTAGAGCCTTACAGAGTTACTGAGCGACGAAGCCACCAAAACACCAAACCAGCCCAAAATGCCAGGGATTCCAACCAGGCGCTGAGAAGAAGCCGACCAAGCCCTGCAACCAGCCCACCTACTCCAAGAAGCTGAGGAATAAGATATCATGACGGATGATGACCCTGCGTGGTCTTCAAAGACCATTACAAGGAATGGTTGACCTGGTGGTCCAGTGTAAAAATTCTTGGTAAATCAATGATTCTTTGGTAAAAGGCTATCAATCTATTAAATGGTGTTTCGACTTCGGATGAGATGAGGTTCAACAGGTGGCCGGAGATGCGGAATCCCTTCCCTTTACACCGCAGCTGGTGGCACCTGAGGTCACTTGAAGTCCACGCCCGTTTGCTGCAGCTTGGCACCCAAGGAGTCCAAGCGCTTGCAGCTGGAATTCAAGCCCACGGAGGAGCGAGCGCGAGCTCTGCTTGGAGCGAGCGAGTTCCTCGTTTCGGACTCACCGGGTTGGCCGCTTCACCGAGGGTGTCGCTTCGCTTCGGGCCGTCGCCCGCGAGTACGTCATGCGGTTCGGGGATTGGACCCGAACCCTCTGGAGGGGTCCGGACCCTCAAACCGCATGGTTTTGAGGGACCCAAGGGCTGTTTGGAGCGTTTGGGTGGAAGATGGAAGAGATACTTCACAAGCGGTAGATGGAGGTGTCAAGAAGGTCTCTTTGAATAGCATCAGTCGATGCCGCATGGGCTGACAATCACAACATGTTCGGGTAGACTATCAGTTCCACCATGTTCCAGGCATCAAAGAGAGTTGCAACAAGCAAATCAACAGGACAGGAGGAATTCCTGTACTCATACAGAGATGAAACCTGCAGATCTTCCTGTAGAGGAATCCAATGAAGACAGATGGCAGTTCCTCCCAGGAGTACGTCAACTTGCTGAAGCCTCCACCTGAGGAAAAGCCAGAAGACGATGCAGCAACTTGTAGCACGATGTGGAAGCGAAGAGTATTGGACCATATTGGACCATATCTTGGATGCACAACATCTGAGGGACGATGACGTTGTTGCTAGTATTTCAGTGTTTAAGACTTAAGGGTTCTTGTGATGACCATCAATTTAACAACATTCGTGCTTCGTGCTTGGACATTTTAGGTCGTTCTTTGGTCCTTCGAAAGCACAGCACCTAAACATGACAAATTGATAAACTTGGTATTGTGGGGTCTGAGTGTTGCAAGCGACACGCAATATCATAATAATAGGATTCTTGAGATCCCTTTGCCAACCGACATGGCCCAGAAGTGATGAGATTGTCTCCATGTCTGTCAATCCTGTTTGTGTAAACTATTTTTATTTTTTTCCTATTTACTGTATACATATAATATTTATTACATATCACATATATATTATTTCTAGATTTCCAATGTTTTTCCACCTGCCATTGGTGATTGGACGTTCCAAAGATTAGTCATTGGTCCCTCTTTGGTTTCTTTTGTTACAGGTTTGCTTTTGGGCTGACCTGTCCAGTCTCTCTACGTAATCCAGCCACCACTCGTCCAAGGCTCCAGCGGAAGGGACAGAAGAGGCTGCGGAGGAAGTCATGGACGAGGAGGAGTACAAGTTCTTGGGCTGAAATGGGGAGTGTGGTGGGACGTAGGGAAGAAAGAGTAAGGAGTACTGTATAAAAGAGCAAAGCACAACGAACCGAGGCCATAAAAGAAGTCCAATTGTTCTGAACGTTGCAATGTAGCAACTATTTCACAGGGCCAGCTAGCTACAGATGTATTTACCCTACAGATCCAATGACCCAGTTTTCATCCTGCCTTTTCACCTCACTTGAGCGGCGAAAAAGTGTGTCCCACCAGCTATTTGCTTTTCAAATGCCCTTGACGTCGTACACTCTAGGCATATATAAATTGATCCCAGGTTTGGACACCAAGGTGTCAGTGTCCGATCGGAGTGGTTTTGCTGCTTCGGTTTCTATTTGCTTTTCAATGCATTCAGGTATACCTTGGGTCTGTCCTATTACCTGTATCACTATTTTTGAGCAAGGCCTGGTACCTAACCATCATCATCCACTGGGCCCTAGATGAGACATGGATAGACCCAAGGTATACCGGTTATGATAGGCACGCTTGACTATTTCCTTTCATGTGAACTATACCATCTCTTTGCATGTCTTTTCCATGAAGCCGTCGGTGACTGAATCGCTTCACAGCCGGCTCTGAAACGGATTCTGAAACACCTCGAAAAACTCCACTTGAAGAAAGCTGTTGAGATTAAACATTCTAAGGAAATAATCAACAGTACCACTTGCATCACTGAAACACATTGAAGCACTCCACTTGTGGCCTAAGCTGTTCTACAGAACTTTGTGCAAGGCAGCACCAGCTGACCGACATCCGGATGCACGGCGGTTGCAGATGGGAGTCGGAGGCAGCCTGCCACATGGCACCGAGCGAGACGGTGGACAGCACACCATTGTCAAGTTGAGTAGTATTCATGGACATATCATTTGCAAGTGCAGGGCTTGGCATTTGGACTGAAAACTGACCACTTTCCAAAGGTTGCTTGACATAGCTGTCAGTGTGTGACCGATTGCAGGAGGGTAACATCCATAGCTCCTGGCGTTTGCCTATCTTTCACCGGCAAGTGACACTTGGCCAAACGACACATCAGTGTGCTTGATATTATCCTGGCACAAGGGATGCACAGAGCTCCAGTTGAGTTGTAGCAACAAGCGGCAGCAACAGCATCATGTACGGACTCTTCTTCTTTACCACTTTCTGGCGCGTAGCCAAAGAGGAAAGGAATGGACAGGATGTGTTCTCCTTGTTTTCTCTTGAAGGGAATGGGGCGGGAAGCAAGACTCAACGCCTATGTTTATGCATTGTGGAATCTGCTGAAGCAAGGGAGAGGTAGGTAGACAGGTAGACATCATTTTGCTTTGCAATGATAGAGTTGGACGGGCAAAAGACATTTTCAGCTTTTTCCCATCCTAATGTTTTGGGCACCTGACACTCACCAGTCAGCTTACCAACCCAAGACTTGGCCTTCTTCGACAAACCGAAGACAGACATATGCGCCTTCGAAGGATATGAACCTGGGAGCTGGAGTCTCAAAGTACATCAGAAAATGGGTACAAGTATATATGTACAAGATGCCATCGGCATCGTTCTGGTCCACATGATTCACAAAAGGTCCCCCCCGGTCGGGTCCACCATGGCCCAAACACCAAACATGACACTTGCATTTTTACATACATGCACCCACAAAATCAACCACCCCCAAGGTAGGTATACCGTATACTTGGATAATCCAAAGTACCTATGGGACATGACCCTATACAAACACATGACCCTACAGTATACAAAGACTTTGGAGGGTCCAGTTAGATGCCAGTAGATCATCCAAGACAACGCGCTCCACTTGAAACTGCCGCCTTTCACAGCTGTGGGCGTGCGTGCTTCGTCAAGTGTGGTCAAATCATCCAATTTGAGGCCCAGAATCTGATTCATTCCCTAGGGATCCCTAGGCGATGAACCTTCAATGGCCTCAAAGGACCAAAAACGCACCAAAACGCCACATGCTTGTTCACAACGATTTTTATCCGCTGCGCCGAACAGCTGTGTTTTTTCCTGGTTCAGGAGTGGGCGAGAGAACAGAGGCGAGAGAGAATATTGCTTTCTGGAGGTGAGCACCTGTGCCTTGGGCCTTGGGGGCCTTGGGCGTCTCGGTCGGGCTCGCATGTCGGTCGGGGTCAGCGTCGGGTCGCACACGGAGCACGGTATTGAGATGTTGCGGCCTGGGTGGAACATGCGGCCTGAGGCTTAACCGGGTTTCTATGTTCAATACATGTTGCACAGGGTCTGGTGAAACATTCATATTGTATTTGGGTTATACGCATTGGTTTGCTGCCATCGTTTCGATTCTGTTTTTCCATGTCAGGTGAGGAGTGTTCTTAATTGTTCTTATGTCTTCGGTTCATGTTGCCTTCAACTCTTGAAAGGGGTGCATTTTTTGGACTCAAAACTCAGGTTTTGAGTGTTTCAACATCATAAATGAAGGAGGGCATGTAAAGATTACCATCTCACAAAACACTGGCCTGCGCATTGAATTGGAGGCCGGTTGGGGTGTTTATCCCTGCCTGTGGATATTAACACATAAACCTAGCCCCATTGCTCCGCCATGACTTCGCGACTTCGCCATGCGACTATAGCTGCATGAATGCTGGCTGGTTGGACGACAGGTTTGGAGGATTTCAGATGCTTCCAACAACCTTTCGGGTTTCCGCTGTTCCCATCCCAGTGTGTTGGCTGAACCATCCCAGTGTGTCCAAAGCTGTTACCATCCCTCCCAGTGCGAGGTGTCCATCCCAGTGTGTTGGCTTTATCTCCACCGAAGCTGGACTTCGGGGACATCACTGCGGGACAGCGCCATGTCTTGCCGCGGCCCCGGTGACCCAACAGAGGCGATATAGCTTCTTGCTCCGTTCGTAGCGATGCCAGGAGCCCCTAGCAGCTTCTTGCTCCTAGTAGTAACCTAGCAGCGTCCTGGCCCCTAGTAGCGATATTTGGGAGAATTCAATGTGGGAGCTGGAGTGAACTTGCCGGGCTTTAAAGTGGTCGACCATTTTCATGCTCCATGAGACATACGCTCAGGCCGCTGGTCATTACCAATCTCACGCAGGATCCACAGGAGACATGCATACTTGATTCCATTGGCTTGGGTCTGTCCTATTGCCTGTAACAGTCGGTAAACTATTTTAGACAAAAGTCTTTACTATAGGATCATCCTCCACTGTTACTGGCAATAGGATAGACCCAACACAGTATGGCATTTGTGTATCTACAGCCATCGGTCAATCACTGGCCATCAACAGAACAATGCTGTTACTGTTACGGACATTTTGGTTGAAGCCCCGCCTGCTTTGGTCCATCGTTGTTCAGGAGATCCGCCTGGAGGCGCTTCCAGAAAATCAATGCTTCAGCGTGCTCAACGCCCCTCGCACAGTCTCAGAACGGCCCTTCAAGTCGCGCACCTAGCTGAATGCAGTTGCACGTCGTGATGCGGTGAGCTGTGGAAGGGATGCCCATCTGGGCTGCGTATGTGTTGTTTGATGCGACCGTTTGATCGTTTTGTTTGATGTGTGCGCTGCGAGATTGTCTTCACATTGTTTTGAGAAGGTGCTTGGTTTGTCACATGTGACAATCACATGTGACAATCACTGCTTGGTTTTGTCACATTTTGCGCTGCGAGATTGTGTGCATTAAGTCCAAATGCATCCAATGTCGTTTTGCCAAGGTTCATGATTGAGTTTAAGCCCCAGATGGTGCAGATCTACCAATCCTCCCTGAACTTGCGAACGGACACGACACGTGTCCAGGCACCCGGGAGTTTCCACCTGTTTTCAGGTCATGTTTTTTTCACGTCATGTTTTTCGAGTGAATCTGTAGGTCAGGTCCTCGTATATGAATCATTGGTTGTAATCATGCTTCTTTTGTTCATGAACCTGGTCATGTCGAGTCATCAGTGATTCCCATGACATCCCGTGATTGTCACCGCTCTCCCTGTGGTCCGGTCTTTCACTCTCGCTGGTCCAGGTGCCTTTGAGAGGGAAAGGTGTGTGTCCGGTGCTGAAGATCGAGCCCGAGGCCGAGCCTCGCCGAGCTTCGCCCTCCACCGCCGGCGGCGGAACCGCCGCCGTCCGCGGCCGGGGCCCGGGTGGTTTGGGGTCCCGCCCCTCCGGTCGGTCGTAGACGCCGACAGCTCGCTCGCTCGCGCGAATCACGCCCATCACCGGTGGGTCCGACGGTTCGGGAGGTTCGGAGACGTTCGGAGCGGGTCCGAAGTCAGGGTGCCAGGCAAGAGAGGTGGATAGTGACCTGAACTAGGACCCTACGAGTAGGGTACCCAACTGGGATAGTCTAGTTCGGGTTCTGAATCACTGAAGAACCTTTGTTGGAGGAGTCGGAGTGGGGTTTGATTCGTCCCAGCCAGTGAATGTGACGACAGGGACCCCTCTATATATCCTCCTAGCTTCAAAAAGGCACCTCGAGCTCAGTGACTCCTGGTGTGTCGGGATTTGGAACCCCAAACGGAACTTCTGCATGGAAACTCCTTCGTGTGATCCACCTCGGTCCAAACAGCCCCCGTCTGTCGGAGGAAACAGCGAACAGCACTCAGTCGGTTCTCTGAGAACGACAGACACAGTCGGCCGCGCCCCATTGGGTTTTTTCCCTGCGGAGGGTCCGCGTCCTTGTCCTGCTAACCGCGTGGAGCGACGCGCAAGTCCTGTGTCCTGCTTGTCCGACGGTGTCCTCCGTCCTGTCTGATGTATCCTTCTCTAGTCTTCCTACTGTCCTCTGGCTGCGCGTGCAAGCCCTGTGTCCTCCTCTTATCCTCCTGGTCTCCTCCTGCCTCGCGTCCTCCTCTTGCCCTCCTTGTCCTGGCCACGTTGAAATGCATTGAAACCTGTGTCCTCCTCTTGCTCTCTTGGCTGTCCTCTGGCTATATTATGTGTCCTTGTTTGGTCCTCTTGGTGTCCTGTCCTCAGGCCGCGCTGTCCTGTTCCCCAAGCTGCGTCCGGTGGCCTTGTCCGGTCCTGGTCCCGCTTGTCCGTCTGGTCAGCCCAGGGTGCCCCTTGGCCAGGTAGACGTCGATGAGGTTGTGGATGGCGGGTGTAGCTGAATGTGGTGGGGATGTGTACTCTACCACCAGCGTTTCTCGGGCTCGAACTCTCCACCGCCTTGTCAGGGTTGATATTTTCATGCTATGAAAAGTGTTTGATATGTTCCTCGGACTTTGCCTTTGTGTCTTCACATATAGACCTCCGGAATCAGGAACTATTGTTTTCTAAAATTGGTCAAACAAGTTTTGGTTTACATGTCATTCCCAACATAGGCGTTATACATGCACTAACATTAATTCAAGGAGTTTACGCTAAACACTATTAACAAACTCATGCTGAAACTGTTTGGTGTCTATGTTGGTACAATTTAATAAGGAGACCCCCTGGCTCAATGGGTAGACTGGTAGACTGGTCAATTTCCCTTCTTTCAGGGGTCTTTGGGCACCCAAGTAAAAGAACATTATGGGTTGGTTTTCATGCTGTTTTGCGGAATGTAGACACACAGATGAAGAAGACGTGGCAATAGGTAGACTCCCAGGTAGACGATGGTAGAGGTGACATGGTTTTGAGAAGCTTGCGGGAAACAAGGCAATCTGCGTGTTTTTTTTTCATGGTCTACGTTATATAATCGAGGGGCGCAATGTGCAAGATGTTAAGAGGTGTGGATTGACGATGTCAATATCATGCTATATCCTTCCCTCCTCATACAACTTTGTAGTGAAATATGAGCCCATATTTCCATTGGATATGGTCAACTAGCCAAATATCCAAGTCTTTTTGCTGCTGGCTGGCTTGATCGATCTACAGCCAGGACATGCCAGGACACTGATATCGATTGATCGATCATCGATCCGGCTCGATGTGGATTCTTGATTTTTCCCCGGCAGGATGGCATCATTCACATGGGTTCGGTGATTTACACCAAAGACGCCAAGGCGGCGTACGCACCGCGTCGTGGGTCCGCACCGAGTGGGGACACCGGACCGGCGGTGGGGAACCCACGCTGGTTCTCTATGCTGGTGGTTTGGTATGTCGCGCCATGTCGCGCCATGTCGCGCCAGTGTGTGTGTGTGTCTTTATCATGATGTGTTTGTTTTAACAACCTTTCAATTATACTAATTGGTTGCTTGATTCAAAGAGGGGCCACCCCTAGGACCCCCCGTATTGTTTTGGAGAGGACATTATTGCTTTGGTTCCCAGCAAGTTTTTCAGTCGAAACCTGGGAAACCAACAAGAAACTGCAACACAGATGGCTGACAGACTCCAATGGCTGCCGCTAGCCGCTAGCCGCTAGCTACAGGTGGTCTCCGTGGCCTTTTTGGCAACAAGTACCTTGTGTATGTTTCCATGTTTTTTTTCGGCTCACTCCCCAGCCAGTCCGCCGTCCGCCGTCCGCAGACGTCAAAGAGCTCGGTGTTTTCTTTGTTTTGACTGAAGGATTACACGACCAATCAACTGGTCATCAAGAATGAAAGCCCCTTCGAGCTGGTCTACAAATTGGAGTTCCTTCGCTTGAACACAGTACTTTGCGGCACGCGCGCTGCGTCGTTCAAGCTGCGAGTGAAAGCAGCTCGAGCCGCAGCTCGTGGCTCACGTGAACTGGGTGGAAGGAAAGAACGAAATCGTCACGGGGGACGTTGGTCTGCTCTGATGACTGTTTGATGAACACAGCAGGCTTCATTTGATCCGCCAAGAAATCTTTTATATGGGGAAAAGAGGGTTCCTTCCACAGGCAAATCCTGAAGACTATTCCCTGAAATTCAAAGACCATAAAGGAATTGTCTTTAGGTGACCCGAAATGGAACTTCCTTTACTTTGGATTTTCCCGGATTCTTCTTGTCCATCCGTGCAATCTGTTCCATGGAGCGATTCCTAAGGACTGTGATCCGCGGCGATCGCGGTGCGCCACCTTTCACCTTGAGCCCAGAGACTGCTACAGTAGCGGAGACTCGGACGAAGAACTTGGGAGTGACCCGGAGTGCCGAACGAACGGAAGGAGTGCAGGTGCCCCTGTCACATAGACTCACTGGATGGGAGGAAGAAAACCACCCCCTATTTGGCGTATATTTTTTTTGGTTAGGACATGGCCACAAACATGGCCTTGTGAATCGCCCCCCCGGCGTGTCCAGAATGGTTTGGCATCTCATCTCCATGGGGGATTTCATTCATCAACAGTACACAGGTACATAGGTACTACGCAGTACTCCAGGGTGTTTGGTTCTCTTCCTCATGACCTGTTTTGTCTTTGTGTCTTTTCTGACGGCGCGGCGCCTGGTGTAGTCGAGACCGGTCATGCCACAGAAGTAGCGCCTGAAACAGTGCGTGCAAAATTTGGGAGATTTCTAAGCATCCGATGAAATCCAACAGCTGCCCTCAGCATATCCACGTCCTTTTGTAGAGTACTGCTAGACCTTTCTACACCTTTCTGCTGGAATTTTATGCAGACTGTGTGCTACTCAGTCTGCAGTTGCGTCATTCTGATTCATTCTCAACCACTGTTTCCTTTGTTCGACTTGGAAAACTATGAAGAATCCTTCCCCAAGATGTCCGAATGCTGAGGCGAATAGCTCTTTAAACGCTCCTTGGCCAAAGGAGTTGGGTGGCGAGACCGGTGGCACCACCGTCCCGTATGTCCCAAAACACCTAAGCAACGGGTGGCAAAAGATTAATCTTTTGGGGAAGGGTCTTTACAACAAACTATCATCATCCACTGGGCCCTATACTGGAATACGAGGATATAATGATATATTGGAATTCCCTGCTGTTGAACTAAACTTGCCCCACACGCGCCTCCCACCACGCCACGTCCGCACCCCTCCAGGGTCTCCAGGCTTGAGAGGGGTTTTGCTCCTCGTCCAAACCAGCTTTTCGCACCATTGGCGCCTCCGGGTCATCCGAAGCGCGACCATGTTCTGCATGGAAACGTGTGATCTTGGGGAAGGATGGCGAGGAATCACAGCGATCACCCCTAGACTTTCCAGGTGCCAGAGCGACGCAGATCGCTGACGCGGTGGTTTTTGGAGGCTGATTTGGAAGTCAAAGACCATCCATGTATGGCATATTTACATACATTGACCCGTTTCAACCACCCCAGTCCCATGGATGCTCTGGGATAAGAAGAATGGTTTGACTAGGTGATCACGAAAGGGACATTCCTTCACTTCAGTGGTGCGAAAAGAGGTGAACAGACACGACCTGTCTGGGACTGGAAGGATTCTGCCGCCCCGTTGAATTGACCCCTGAAATTAACATAAATTAACCATCCCAACTGACCGGCAACTATGCCACACATGGATACGACATGGAGTGTTTGGGTTTTGGTGTTTGTTGTGTTTGTTGGCGTGGTCGAAGTGTCCTTGCCTTGTTACCGTCTTTCTGGCTGCTTGGGCCGAACACCAGAAGAAGGATGTTCAGTTGCTTCCGCCGAACACCGCCCTGTCTTGTATCTGGTTGCCGCCGGGTGCCCTGTAGTAGTGGTCTTTTTGTGTTTTTGTAGGCAGAATCTGGAAGCTCATTCTGCAGCGACAGTGAGCAGGCCGAACTAAAAGCTCGGCAGCCATCAAGAGTCGCAGGGTTTGTCGAAAGAAAGATCTCAAGAATGACCCGGCGCTTTTGACACACTAAGTGAAATGCATGCAAAGCAGAATATGTTGTGTATAGTCTAGTTGTGATACCTGTTGCTGGTATTGTGATGCTACTGCTTGCGTTGGGTGTTGTGGCTTTAAGCTGTCTTTGTGTTCACTGCTGGAGCAGAAGAAGCGGAGGAGATTGCCTACAAACTTCGATTTCGTGGTAGGCAGCATGCTCGAATACCAAGTGCAGATCTCATATTTTGGGAGGGAGGATGTGCCAGGGAAGAAGGACGCCACAAGAAGAACGTGTCAGTTGCCTGTGACTTCTGCAGCAGGAAGGCCACCATGTTCTTCTCGGACCAAGGGCGACCTGGACCGTTGCCTCGGTTCGGCTTCGCCTCCTTCGGGCCGACGGCTCAGGTCACGGTGACGTTCCGCCCTCGTCGGCCCAACAGCCTCTTCCGAGAGAAGGTGCTGGTCCCGCCTCCCGAGGGATTCGGCCGTTGGAGCGCGGTTCATGTGGAGCGCGGGTGGAGCGCGGGTGGAGCGCGGGTGGAGCGAGGTCCGGTTTGGGAGGACACCCGGAACCCGGGCGATGGAAGGGTGAAGCTGGGACTGTCAATCGGCAGTCCAGGTTCAGGAAGGTGGAGTGAAGAGAATTTTAGAGAGGATGCAAAGGAGTTGTTCTTTTTTTATATAGGATCTTGTCATTGGTACTGTCTTTGTACCATAATTATGAGCAACCACTTTAATAATTCATTGCAGTTGTTTTGTATTTTTTTAAAAGATAGTCTACGGCATGCTCTATTTGCTTGTCTATCATCAGTATTCGCTTGTGAATGAGTTAGGGCCCCCCACATAAACGAGATACTTTTGCTTGACGACACTAAAGTAGTCTGAACGAGATAGTGTGATCTGCTACTAAAGTATACTAAAGTAGTCTGAACGAGATACTGTGACATGACTTCCTACTCAAGTAGTCTAAACGAGATAGGGCCCCCCACACAATAAATATCGATAGTCTGTATTTGAGTTTATAGTACAAAATAAATGCCGCCGCACATATGGTACTGTACCATGTTCCTTTGGCATGCAAGGGGGTGCGCTCAAGCTGACTGTATCTTTTTTATCGGTGTTCCCAAGCAATCAATCGATGGGTGTCGGCTGATCGTTTTGGAGGAGGATGGAGGAGGATGGCTGACCTGGGGTTTGGAGATGGAAAGATGACAGCGCGCTACAAACCAATGCCAGGTAGTTGCAAGGTCTTGCTTGCTTGTTGAAACGCGCTTCACACGAACCAAATAGGTCACTTGAAACGACTCTTTAGTTCAGGGGTGTTGCAGCATATCTTGCATGTTCTGAATTTGTAAGCAAACCTAGTCCATTGCATCGAAGACGGTGGGCTCAGCTTATGGCACATGGACTCCCCGTCTGAGGTCAATGTGCCAAACCAGCGGGAGCCGACTTATGTGGCGAGCCTGCACCGGTGTATGCGGTCGTGAACTGTGAAATGTTGTAAAGCGGTCGTGAACTGTGAAATGTTGTAAAGCGGATACAAAAGGCGAACATGTTGTTATGTAATATTGACTCAGCAGTTGAAACGCAAAGAGCAACAGATGTTGTTTTATTCCCCACAGCACGGCAAGCATGACAAAGGTGCCTTTGACATACTCTGGGGGTGTACATGCGTATATTGGATTCATTGGCCACACCCTCGTGTGCGGGTCGACTGGACTTCGGCAGAGTGAAAAACATTCACTTCTCCCCCAAGAATCCTTGCCACCGAAACGCAGGGGTCTGGACCCTCGGGCCCTCGGGCCTCCCTTCCCTTTGCTTCGGGCCCGGATTCGGATTGGGTCCTACCAGCAGAGGTTGAAGAACCCGAACTAGACTATCCTAGGTAATTGTGGTGATGGGTCCTAGTTCAGGTCACTGGCTACCTTTGTAGGTACTTTGGGACGTCGACGTCGGGCCTCAGTAGAGGAGCATCAACGACTGGATCACCGAGAGTCACTTCAATGGTGTCGCCATCGCTTCACAAGCACCACACGTGCATTTGACATGCACTGGGACACAGCTCTTTGCGCACTGCTCATCGAGGGGTTTTTGGATCGCGATCCGACTCCCAACGACCTTTCCACCCGGCGGAGGAGAGAAACGATCTGGACTCCTACCGGGCTCGTTTCGGGGTCCCACCGGATTGAGGATCGGTTTCAAGTGTCAGTCCCAGAATGTTTAAGGGAACATCCACAGAAAACGTCAGTCAACTCTATCCCCAAAAATCCAAGTACCTTCTCAGAAGCTGATTGGAGACACTTTTGTGTAAGTTTGGAGGGCCCAAATCCCAAATACCTTCTGAGAAGGTACTTGGATCGCATGGGTATCCTGTTGATTTTCCCTCAAACTGTTTTGTGGACTTCAGAAACAGAACCGCCCTGTCCCATCACTCCGCACATGAACTCAACCAATGATGCGGACGCACATTCTGCCCACCAATTCGATGTGGGTACATTTGGAGACAGGAACACCAAACCCTAGCCTCCCAAGACCCTTGGACTATAATGGTTGGCCTGGTTTTGTAGTTATATAGATAGTAAAACAATGGTTGTCCGGGAAGTTCCCAGCCTATATAGATCTAGGAAGCCGGCTTTGGGCGGGCTGTTTCCCTCCGACCCCATGGACACGATGCGGGCACGATGCGACGTCTGAGGTCTACCTTTACGGTCATTGCTTTAAGTATCAGGCCGACGGCACGACCTGGCACGTTCGGTGTCACGTGCGGACCTTCGAAGAAGATGTGTGGACAGGATCCGAACAAAAGACAGAGAGGTACTTACAGACAGAAGGGACCTCATAGACTCGGAGGTATGTACAGGTCGACTCCTATAGGTAATTATATAGTTTTCAAGTTCTGTGGAATGAAGGGCCAAGTCCTTCGGAGAACCCACCAGTCTCTCTTTCCTCGGGGCGAGGAGAGTTTGTACCATTTTGGACACATACGTAGTGACACCCTCACACATGAAGTTCTGCATATATATATATATATACACGTATTAGGGAATGAAGGGCCTCACGTCTCTACATTCTCAGTGAGCCTGGCTCAGCCAGCTCTTTGGCAAAAATAGGAGACGTGTTCCCCAGAGCCTGGGACTGCCTTACACCGCTCGTGTGATCAGATCCTGCTCATATATGGCTGTGAGTCATGGCACGTTGTCGTCCACCAAACCATCCGAATTGCTTGACTTTCCGTACTTGGAGGAATCGGTGCATTCCATACTTCGGTGGTCTGGCCCACATGGTGCCGTGCTGGTGTCATGGTGCCATGATCCACAGCCAGTTGTAAATGACTTTCCCATGCTAAACGCTTTGCCGTTTGATTAGAAACTATTCTCTGCAGATTCTGTTGTTGACAGGCTCGGACACCACTGGTGGTCGCTCAGATTTTGAAGCCGACCGAAGAATAAAAGGAGAAGAGGTGAAACGTCATGTTCAATTTGTTTGCACTACAAACCGCTTTTTGAGACGCTTGATGTGGCATCCTTCAGCCATCCTTCAGCCATCATGGGGCGAGGTGGGAGGATCTTCATTTAATCCGAACTGTCGATCTCCCTGCAGCTGAGAGGCCCGACAAAGGCGGCCCCAGAATACCCAGGGCACGGACTGTGTTGCAGTGCTACGCCGTGCTACGCTACGCCTGGTAGGCCTATTGCCTTCATAGCATGGACTTCACCTCCTTCGGGCGGCAGGAGGCACAGGCTGATGCAGGATGGCGGGTTTTGGCGATCTGCACCTTGTTGATGTACAAAAAGAACACACAGCAAGAGGTGGGAGATCAATAGATCTTATAGGTCATATATTTCATTTGTCATTGGGTGGTCTTCCAAGTTTCTTCCTGATCAATGAGCGGAGAAGCCGGATACCGCTTGTGAGTTCCTTGTGGACAGATCGAAGTGCGTGTAGTTTGAGGAATTGTCCTCCCTTGGCCACCGCAGTCCCATGCACAAGGAACCCAAAAGCACTTTTTGTTGTTCCCGTGGAAGGTGTATTGTTCGGTGCCTACTGCCAAGTTGTGGACTCTGACATGGGTGCATTTGTTAGTAGGAAGACCCCCCTGGCCCTGGCTGGGTAGACTCTTAGACTGGTCTATTGTCAGAACCTTCCAGGGGGTTGGAACGCCTGGGAGGTCCCCCCATTTGAACTACACGCCCAAATCCATTCACACGATCCCCTGGAAAAGGGAAAATATACCACAACCCATTGGGCCAGGGTGTCTCTCTATTCAAATACACACCCACGATATTTTGGACATATCCCATTCCCTGTAAGAGTGGATGATGATTAGAGGCCAATTTTAGTATATATAAATGTTGCATAATTTCGCTATTAGGTTGGAGGCCATCGCTAGTAGGTTAAAGATATATTTTTAATGAGCACACACATTTACCCAGATTTTGAGTCAATGCTCCTTTGCGAGGCTGCCTTCCTGGACTCCCTGGCTGTAGGCGCGGGCACGAAGCGTGGCGCGATCTCCAACACAGAGAAGACAAATGCAGAATATGACCCATGGGAGGACTAGATGTGATCTTTTGATATGTAACACGCGGAAATCACACGCTTGGTCATTCAAAGTGTGAACATGAATTGAAGTATTCTACAACTGCTTCAAACAGCCAGTGTTTTACTTCACTCCTTGTGTCCTGGCCCTTCCATCCGTCCACCGGAGCCACCTTCAGGCACCGGCGCGACGGTGACGGCCTCGGGCGGCTTCGAGTACCCCTCCGCACAGCCGAAGGACGGGATCAACCGGAAGTTCACGTCCCGTTCGGGACCGGAGCAGAAGTCAGCAACCAACGGACAGACCATGAGGATGTTTTTTCTGTCGCCGGTTCGAAATGGATCTTCAACATGCTCAAAATACACACACATGCCAAAGCCTCTTCGTGAAGTGACTTCTGCAGGAGTTTTCATTAGTCTTCGAGCGTGGAGAGAAGCTGAAGGTCTTGATGGCAGGTGCGGTGGTCCAAAGCCAATCGCAGTGGCCAATCAGTGACCCGTGGTTTTTGTCGTGACGAAAGCAGAGACTTCTAGGCTGCTAGGTGACTTCTAGGCATCCTGCAAGCTAGTCCCTCAGGGGGAGCTGAAGTCTGAAAGGCTGTCGAATTTCGATTGGACGTTTGATTAGGTCGACCCTCTTGTGGCCGTTTTTGTTCTAGTATTTTCCGATGGTGAAGCAAGACGATTGGCATCACATTGAAGTCTGACTTAGACCGCTTGGATGAATGCCATAGCTACAGCTACAGAAAATTTCACTGCATTTCTGCACTTCTGTCCGACCAAACTCAAACTGACCTGGTCAAGCAGCGAGCCCCTGTCTGGGCCCAGTTTTTCAGATTTGGGTCGCACTTTCTTTCTCAGCTACCTTTGCTCTTCCTCAATATTGCTAACACATCAACGTTCCAGCATCGCCCAATCCATCGCCTGGCCCCCGACCCTGCGTTCGCTCCTCCGCCAACCCTTCCCACATCGCCACGGGTGTTCACACCGTCCCCAACTCCGTCCGCGGGGTTTCACGCGGTGAAACGCGGTCCGGGCGCCATGGGGATCCTCAAGAGCTGTTCTGAGCGTTGCTGTGGAAGCTGCGCGCAGATCTGTGGCCCACCCGTCGCCCGGTGGGGCATGGAGACCCGACGAGACCGGGCGGAGACGGGCAGAGGAAAGAAAGCACCTAAAGG